>BQNB010126758.1:0-19547 GCA_026074375.1 Tanacetum coccineum | reverse complement strand
GATCAGGAAAAGAAAACATTTACTTGCCCATACGGAACCTTTGCCTACCGACGCATGCCCTTTGGCCTCTGCAATGCACCAGGCACAATCCAGGCATTGTTCTCGGACATAAAATCTCCAAATCGGGAATTGCGGTCGATCGAGCTAAGATTGACGTTATCGCCAAGCTCCCTCACCCGACTACTGTAAAAGGTATCCGTAGTTTTCTTAGGCATGCCGGGTTTTATAGAAGATTTATCCAGAATTTCTCAAAAATAGCCCGTCCCATGACCCATTTGCTCGAAAAAGAGACTCGGTGTTATTTCTTCAAAGAGTGTATTGAAGCATTTGACACTCTCAAAAAGAATCTAACCGAGGCTCCAATCCTGATTGCCCCAGACTGGAATGAACCATTTGAACTTATGTGCGATGCAAGCGATTTCGCCTTAGGTGCAGTCTTGGGGCAACGCGTGAAAACATCCAGGCCCTATTCATTATGCAAGCAAAAATATGAATGAGGCGGAATCACGTTACACCACAACGAAAAAAGAAATGTTAGCCTGGTGTACGCATTCAAAAAATTCCGATCTTACCTTGTCATGAACAAATGTTGCACTGTGTAAAAACGGAACAATCTCGCCCTCAAGTATCTCTTTGCTAAAAAGATTCTAAGGCGAGATTTGCTCCGATGGTTCTGCTCCTGTCAAGAGTTCGATTTTGATGTAGTTGACACAAAAGGAGGCTGAGAACTAGCGGCTGATCATCTATTACGATTAGAGAATCCTCACGAGAATGAGCTCGATCCAAAGGAGATAAATGAAAAGTTTCCCCTTAAAACTCTTAGTTCGATTGTTGTTCTCAATACTAGTACCCCATGGTTTGCTGACATCGCAAACTATCATGCGGGGAATTTCCGTGATCAAAGGGATGTCAACCCAGCAGAAAATAAAATTCCTTCAAAGACGGAAGCCATTATTTCAGGGAAAAGATCCCTTCTGATTTTAAAATCTTGCGATTAAGTTATTCGACGTTGTGTTTTTGGCAAAGAAGCCCATGACATCCTCATGGCTTGCCACGATGGTCCCACCGGTGGACATCACGGTGCTAACTACACAGCAAGAAAAGTCTTCGATTCCGGATTCTTTTGGCCCACAATCTACAAGGATGCCCATGAGTTGGTTAAAAACTGCAACCTCATGCCAGCGTCAAGGAAAATTTTCACAACGTGATGAGATGCCTCAAAATTTCCATCCAAGTTTGTGAAATCTTTGATGTTTGGGGTATTGACTTCATGGGGCCGTTCCCGTCTTCAAGAGGGAACAAATATATACTCGTGGCCATCGATTACTTATCGAAATGGGTTAAAGCGAAAGCGCACCCCACTAATGACGCCCGAGTTGTTTGCAAATTTCTTAAAACTCTCTTCTCTAGATTTGGTGCCCCCTGTGCAATCATAAGTGATCGCGGAACCCATTTTTGTAATGACCAGTTCGCAAAGGTTATGCTTAAATACGGAGTCACTCATCGTCTCTCTACCGCGTATCACCCACAAACAAGTGGGCAAGTTGAGGTATCAAATCGTGGCTTGAAACGAATTCTTGAAAGGACCATGGGCGAAAATCATGCCTCTTGGTCGAAAAAACTGGATGACGTTCTCTGGGCCTTCCATACAGCTTACAAAACACCCATTGGGTGCACTCCGTACAAGCTTGTATATGGAAAGGCATGTCATCTGCCGGTTGAGCTCGAGCACAAAGCCTATTGGGCTTTAAAACATACAAACTTTGATCTCAAAACCGCGGGTGATCACAGAAAAGTTCAGCTCAATGAACTAAATGAACTTCGTGATCAGGCCTATGAAAATTCTTTGATTTACAAGGAGAAAACCAAGAGGATCCACGATGCCAAGATCAAAAACCGCGTTTTCAACGTCGGTGATCAAGTTCTCCTCTTTAACTCTCGATTAAAGATTTTCTCCGGCAAGTTGAAATCCCGTTGGTCCGGACCATTCACCATTGTCCAAGTCTTTCTGTATGGCACCGTCGAGTTATCCTAAAACTTCGGGCCTAAATTCAAAGTGAATGGTCATCGTTTGAAACACTATTTTGGAGAGGACATACCAACCGAGGTTGTCCCGGATCTCCAAACCTTCCCCTAGGACCAATAAATTCAGGGATTGGGTCAAGCATAACGACCTTAAACAAGCGCTTCGTGGGAGGAACCCCATGCTTATCCTAGTAGTATTATGTAGTAATGAATAAGTGTTTTTGTGTGAGGAGGCTCGCCTCTTCCATTACCCGTGTTTTGTGTTTTGTGTTGTATGTCCAGGATTTCCCGGATTGTGAAGACTCTCGTGCTCGCAAGAGTTTCACATCCTCAGCTTCATTTTGGGAATCAAATATCCAAATCTAATCGACTAACGTTTTATCTTTTGGCACACTTAATAAACGGCCTTAGATTTACGTAGGTACCGCTTTGAAACATCGAGGACGATGTTTAGTTCTAGTATGGGGGGGGAATCTTCGATTTGATTTTTGCCTGCAGTCGTTGTTATCACATAATCCCGTTTTACCACCCAAAAAAAAAAATGAAAAATTTTAAAAATTTTCAAAAATAAAATAAGTGTTTTGTCACAGTTTTAACCTTCCTGATGGGTAGAATGAGAATAATTTTTGACTCGATCGGGAGTGTTGAGCCCTAGCTAGTTCCTCAACTTACCACTGGTAGGCTAAGCTTTCACGAATTCGATTGCTTCGAATTTTAATAAGGTGAATAACAAGAAGTGATATAGTTAAATATAAGTTTATGTGCTGAACAAAAACTTATATGTGTAACTTGTGGCTTTTTCTCCCATTAGCTTCTAACTCAATTTGGAATCTTAAAGCTTATAATGTAACTGTCGCTTTTTCTCTCAGAACTCTTAACCTGACTAATAAACGTGCTTAAATTTGCTTTGAATTTAAACCACATTTCTAAAAAAGAAGCTCTTTCGGAAACGAAAATATTCATCTTAGTTTAGCTTTATACTTTAGTTTCTAAAACAAAATTTTCTCTATTACGAAAAATATGTTGCAAAATGAAAAAAAATTTTGAAAAAATGAAAAAAAGAATAAAATAAATAATGAAAAAATATAAAACTGGGCTGATAAAGGTTACTGCATCTGCCGGCTCACAACCGATGTGCAGTCTTCAAAACAAGGCCCATAGTGAGATAATAAATGCCAAAGTGCATCTGTAAGTGTTAGGAACCGTCGTCAGACTAAGTCACTACATCTTGTCGAAGGCATGACCGATGTTGTAGTCATGTAAATGATGACGGTATTATAGTATAGTATATAGCAATAAATGAAAATTTAATGGTTAAGATTTCTTTTTCTAAACTCAAGTATAATTTTGAACTAAGAATAACTTGCTTTAAGACTTCAAAAGTTTGTTGGTTGCCGTTGGTAGATTAATTTCGATTAGTTATTCTCCGTGGGGTGGTCAAAAACCTAGGCCACTTAGTTGATGAGCTGGACGTTCCCGAGAAGAAAGGTCGCTACATGGAATAATCGCACCAATGAGATCTTTAAATTTTTGATGTTTGCGTGCTTTGAGTAGTGTTGTTTATTTAGCGGTAAATCTAAAAAATTCGGCCTAAAAGGGTGGAGTATCCCGCTATTACATTGCGAATATTCTCCTGTGGGTCTCAACCTGAAAACACTAAGTCGAACTCGGGCTGGGATTTTTTTTTCCCCTTTAATTCCCCGAAAAAAAAAAAAAAATATGCTGGTTTGTGGGTGATCTAGTCTTTTCTCCCCAGATTTCTTCAGAAATATCGTTATGCACATAAACTATACTACTTTCTAAAACTGTCGATCTAAATTTAACTTAAAATTAAGCACATCACCACTAATTGAATATGTGTTTTGGAGCGAAAGTTTGACAAGTCATAGTTTGAATAAGTAGTGTTAGCATCTTTACTTTGTACTTACGGTGATTTTGTTTTAAGCTTAGCTTGACAGTGAAAAATCAGGACGATGAATTTATCCGTCAGGACATCCATAGATTATTCTATGGGCGCTTCTCATTCTATGATCCCAAGTGTTGATAAAATAAGGGAGGTCAAACAGGTAGTTAAGAAAGAAAAAGGGAAATCCAAAAATATTAGGGATAGTTAATGTACATATAAAAAATGGTGAAAACGGGACTTGTCGAAGCTATTGATTCTTTAGTTCCCCTTGATGAACACTTAGCAACTTTTTGAGGTTATTAGTCGAGGGGAATTGAGATTCTTGGTTTTCCTAAGTGTTTACTTCATAACATTGCGTGAGGACACGACAATACCTTAGTATGGGGGATTTTGGTATGTGATTAATTACACATACCATTTTCCATTAAAAACGGACTTAAATGGTTAAAAACGTACCAAAAATACATCGTATTTGTATGTTTTGCATTTGTATTGTGCAGGAAACGAATAATCAAGAAAAGGACAAAAACAAAGCTAAAAACAGACAAAACCGAGCACGGAATGGAAAAGTGTGAAAAGACGAAGTCAAATCAAAGCCAAAAGTCAAAAAGTCAACAGGAAAGTTAACCCCGACAAAGTCAAGTTAACTCCGAGAAGCTGAATCAGAAAAGAATATAACTTGAGGGGCTGAAATTACCAAATCCCAAAGTTATATTACAAGATAAAAAGACAAGGGTAATGCAATTTAAAGAAAATACAACTTTAGGGGCAATTCTGCCAAGTCCCTAAAGTTGTATCACACAAGGACTGACTTTGCAATGAAGAAATACACAATGAGAGTGTTTCAACCTGACAACCCCTAAGCTACGTTACCTCAAGGACTTTAATTGCAAAAACACATAACACCTTGAGGGGCCATTTTTGACTTTTACCCAAACGTTTACCTTGTTACCCACAAACCAAATTTCCCGCCCATTTTAAACCCACCACAAGTCACGGGTTTCTTCCCACCTTTTTACCCTGCTTCACTCAACAAAACCCATAGACAAAGCATCATTCCCCTCTCTACTAAACCCCAACCCAATAAGAGTTGCCAACTTGGCAATCTCACCACCTTCGAGACAACATCGATGGCTAAGATGGTGATCCAAGGAAGCACATGACAAATCTATGGCCAAGGATTGATTTTGAAGCTTTACACTCACTAAAGAAACACAAAGGGAGCCTTATGTCTCAGCAAAGAAACACAAGCTTAAAAAATTATTGATATGGGGTTTCGGGTATAAATACCCAACCCATTTAGCCAATAGGGGATCACTTATTTTTTTTACCAGATTTTCTTAGTTTTATTCAGTTTTATAAGCTTTTCAGACTATTGTAACTTCAATTTTTCAGTTTATGTACTCTTATTTTAGTTAATGAGAAAGTTTGAATTTTCCCTTTAATTCGAGTTTTAAAAATTGTTATTTGTTCAAGTTCTCACAAAAGCTTCATTATCTTGTTTAATCAATATACAAAGTTTTAGTCTTGAATTCCATAAGCTAATTCATAGCTTACTTGGTTTTTAAGTAAAAGTCAAAGTTTGACTTGTAAAGTCAAATAAGCACAAAATTATTGGAGCATGGTCAATTATGGATGGGCCAAGGGTTGTTATTGATTCAGAGATATTTGGACTTAGGGGTTGATAGGTTAGTTTTAGGTTCCTTGACAATTGGACCTTTGTAAGTTTTCTTTCAATTTCCTACATTTTTTTAAGTTACTGTAGCATTGCTTATTTTAACTATTTAGTGCTTATTATTATGCTTAAATTGCCTGAGATTAGCTAAATGTCAAAAGTTTAGTTTAAGAATCATAAATACTAGCGAAAATTAAGTTAAGTTAAAACGCCAAATCTCTAGTTCAAACTGCCTTATTAGATTATCACATAACTAAGGCTTAGCTTTTCTTAATTTTGTTCATTCAATAACTATTAATCATAGTTAGTCATCAGCTTTTAGTTTCCAAGCTTCCTACCAGTTTAAGCTTAAAAATTTGTTTTTAAGAATCTAAAGGGTTTGGCCATTAGACCCAAAATGGGTCTAAATTGTTAGTGCATTGGGTTGAGTCATTAATTCTTTTTCCATTAGCTTAATAAAGGATTATTAAGAAGTTTTTATAAGTTTTTAAAGCTTAAATCTCAAAAATCAAGGTTTTCATAATTATGGTTCAAGTCTGAGGAAATTTGGTCTTATAGATTTGCTTATTTTGATAGTTAGCATAAGAGTGTCATGAGTTGAGTTTTTCATGTCTAATTTGAGTGTGGTATTGCATTAGTTGAAAGCTTAGACTGCCTGCATTTGTGTGAGTTTGTTTTGCCTAATCTGTCATTTCACTTAGCAGCTTATAAGTCTTTTTAAGCTCAAAGTTAAGCAAGCTATTGTTGTTTCTAGCTTCTGAAAACTCTTGCATAAGCTCTCTTTGTACCTATTTCTATAAATTTGAGCTTTATTTCCATTTTGAGCTTATTTGGTTAACTTAATTGAGGGCTGCAAAAAGCCTCTTGGCTGTTTTGCTCAAAAAGCTCCCCTGGTGCTGAGAGTTCTTATTTTTCTCCTTTTTTTGATTGATTTGCTTGCTAATTGTTGTACTTAAGTGCTTATTTTATTAAGTGTTTGTGATTTCTTAGTTTGCTTATTTTTCTGCTTTGTGCTTATTTCCCTTGTTTTTGCTAGTAGTCTTATAAGTTTAGCAAGCAAGTAGTAACTTAAAAGTTTAGTACTGCTGAGCTATTTGAGCTTTCAGTTTGTTTTCCTTGATCACGGTTGTTTCTTATTGTATAATAATTAGTTTCATATATGTATTTTGCTTATTTTTTATTTCCCTAGCTTATTTGTGTTTAAAAAGGCAAAAAAAAGAATAAGCCTTTAAGCCCCTTTTGTCATTCAAGCATTCTGTCTGTTTCATTAAGTTTTTCTGGCTTATTTATAAGCATTCAATAAAAGTTGTAGTTTTGAAAAATGCTTACCTTCATGTGCTTAATAAAAGTGTGTAAAAAGTTTTGAATTTTAAAAAAAGGTACTGTAGCAAATAAAAAAAGAGAGGTCCAGGACTCGAACCTGCGACCTCCCTCACAACACACACACAACTTACCACTCGCCCTTGGGTCTTTCACTTGTTAGACCTTGCACCATTTAATTGTTATCCCTTTTTGGCAGTTTAAGCTTATTAGCCTTTGTAGCTTATTTTAACTGCTTATCCGTGTAGCTTATTTTGATTTCGTATTTTTCTTACATTTGTTTTAGTCTAAAGTATTTTCTGTATTTTTTTCAGATTTTTATAAAAACATTTCGTATTTTTTATAATTTATTTTCATTAAAAACTTTAAAAAATCATAAAAAATAAAATAAAAGTCAGAAAATTATAAACTTTTTAAAAAATTTCTTTTGTCATATAGTTTCTAGGAAAAATATTTGTTTTCTTGTACGGTCATTTTTACAAAGTCTCAATTTTTAAAGAACGGGATTCGTCCCCGTTCTTGTTTTGACTCGTTTTTAGTCTTAATCAACTCCGTTTTCAATCTAGTTTTTTTAAACTTCGTTTTTAGTCACTTAGAACCCATTTTAAGTGAAAACATTCATTCTAGGGTAAATAGTGTAATTTAGTTTTTGACCCTCGTTTTTCGTGCCCGTTTTAGGTTTAAAGTTATATGGCTTTCGTTTTTAGGTTTTATTTAATCGTTTTTGCATATTTAAGCTTGTAGAAATAAAAAATCAATCATAACTTTGTCATATTCAAACATCAATCATCAATCCGTCATTCGATTTTCAATTGCACACCTCGTTGAGACATAACGACCCGGGAAATCAAACTTCCGGAAACATATATATTTTATTTTGTGAATTCTTAACCAATCCTTGGCTAAAGGTAATTGGTTGATAGTTTGCTTATATATTATATATATATATACTATTGACGAATCAAACACCTAGTGTTAATAGGAAGAATTGGAATGCTATGATGGAAAGAGAACTAGGGGAAGGTTACTCTTTCACAAAGAAGAAATGTTTTGTTTGTGGTAGTCTAAGTCATTTGATTAAAGATTGTGACTATTATGAAAAGAAAATGGCAAGAGAGGCTGAGGTTAAGAAACAAAGGGTTGTTAATACTGGTAATGGGGTGGCAAAACCAGTATGGACCAATGCAAACAGGGTTAATCATTCTAATAAATTTGTTCCTAGATCAGTACAACTTAATACTGGTAGGACAAACATTAATTCTGTTAGGCCTAATATTAATACTGGTAGAACAAATGTTAATCCTGTTAGGCCTAGAGTTAATACTGGTAGTTCAAATGTTAATTCTGTTAGATCTAGAAAGCCAGTACCTACCAAGACCTCAAACAGTTTTAGTCCTAAAAGACCACAGGTGAATCAATTTAATCAAAGAGGGCATTTTTCAAAATCATATTCATCTGTAAGAAGACCCTTTGCAAAAACTACAGCACAAATGTCTCATTTTCATGCTGTAAAGGGAAATTGGGGATCTGCTGTTAAGACCTCAGCAGGTTATAATTGGAGGAACTCTAATCCAAACTCCAATTGTGACAGTGGACCAACTTTTATTAGAACTGTGAATGCTAAAGGTCCACAAGGCAGACCCAAGCCTGAAAAGGCCTGGGTCCCTAAGAGAAACTAATTTTCTCTTTTTCATGTGCAGGATCATCCACTGAAGAACATGGTAGATAGAGGTATATTTGATAGTGGATGCTCAGGGCACATGACAGGTAATAAGGATCAACTGGAGGATTTTGAAGAATTCAATGGGGGATCTAGAATTATAGGCAACTATTGATACCATTGTATATACAATCACTGAGGCATCTATTAGACATAAGCTTCAATTAGCAGATGCTTCAGGGATTACAATGTTGCCAAATAATGAGATTTTTGAGGGAATGGGGCATATGGGGTATCCTACAAACGGATCTTTTACCTTTTGGAAAAGCTTTTTTCATACCCCAATAGAGATTTTTAGTCCACCATATTTTGCATTGTATAAGCTCTAAAAGATGGATTAGATAGGATCCATGTGGTAGCAATATTCAACTTTGTTTTGAGTTTTGTCTTCCACTGCAAGTTTATAATTTTTCAAAACTAATTTTTGATGGCATGGTGGCAAACTTAAAAAGCAAAACAAAGTTTTTGATGTATCCTCGTTTTCTGCAACTGATTTTGGAAATTTAAACAGAAAACAAACACCCTTATCTGGCTGTGACCCTGACCAAAAAGATTTTTGGGAATATGAAAAGGGGATTTAGAGGGGCACCAAGACCTTTGTTTTCGTTATAAAATTAAAGAAGATTTTTACTTTGAGAAAAGGAGATAGCAATAAAAAGATAAGTATGAAAGAGAAATCAAACTTTATCTATATATAACTTCTCTGTTAACGACAATAGCGCCGAAAAAATCAGTAATGGTAACATTTAAACAGTGTTAAAGCAGAAGAAAGTCAATTTTCCCGCAACCAGCACTAACAATAACCTACCAGTATTAAAAATTTACACTACCAGACTTAATTTTGGTCAACCAGAATTAATTAAGAATCAACCCGAATTAATTCTTTTTCAACCAGAATTAAGTATTTACTGAAGATGTACAAAAGCTAAAACCTTATCATGCCTGCCTTTCATCTGCACATCCATGCTATGCCTGCAAAGATTAGTCTGAAACAAAGAAAAACATGCTGCAAGAGATTGTATAGACAGAATTAATGAAAACTAACTACCCGAATTAATACTGCTTAACTACCAGTATTAATATGACATAACTACCAGTATTAATATGAACTAACTAACAATATTAAGACTACTTAGCTACCAAGTTTCTTTGGTGCAAGGACTGGTTACTCCTTCTATGACAAATGTAAATGCTTCAGGGGAGGAACAAGTGGAAGACATAAGCCCTAATACACTTGAAGCAGCCAAAACTCTCTCCAGGGTTGCCTCTCTAAAGCCAAAGTCCATAGATAAGGGAAGGAGATATAAGAGAAGGAAAGAGACTAAGGGAAAGAAGGTTGTCACAAGCTTGGATTTTCAAGAAGAAGTTGATACTGGTGCTAAAGGAGTTAATACTGCTGAAGGAGTTAATACTGGCAGTATTAAAGTTAGTACTGTTAGTGAACAAGTTAGTACTGGCAGTACTAAAAGGTCTATTCCTTCACCTGATAAAGGCCAAAGAGAAGGAAAAGCTCCTATGATCATTGAAGAAGCTCCTAAGAAGTCAAAGGAACAAATTCTACAGGAGGAAGCTAGCCTTGCTGAAGCAATCAGATTGGATACTTTACAGAAAGAAGAAGTGGCTAAACAAGTACATTTGGATTCTCTCCTAGCACAAAGAATTGCAGAAGAAGAAGAATTAAATGAGCAACAAAAGAAAAGAAGAGCTCAAGTTCAATTTGAAGCTCAGCATTACACAGATGAAGATTGGGATTTAATTAGAGCAAAGATTGAAGCTAATGCAGAGTTGTCAAAAAGTATGCTAGGAAGTGACTTACAAGGAGAAGATTTTGCAAAGAAGATGGTTGATCTAGTAAATCAAAGGAAGAAATATTTTGCAGAGGAAAGAGCAAGAGCTAAAAGAAATAAGCCCATGACCCAATCACAGCTGAAGACATATATGATGAATTATTTGAAGAATCAGGGGACATGGAAGTTATCTCAGCTGAAGAATTTGAGTTTTGAAGAAGTTAAGGAAGAATTTGATAAGCTAGTGAAACAGGTTGAATCTTTTGCACCAATAAACTTTGAAGCCACTAAAGCTAGTTTGAAAAGATTTGGTGAAGAGCTCCAGACAAAGACTACAAAAAGACTGAAAGATGATGAAGCAAAGGATGCTGAGCCAGCCAAGAAGTCTGGAAAGAGGAGAAAACAAATGGCAAGAAAAGGATTGCATACAGACCTTGATAAGGATGATTCTGAAGATTCAGATGAAGTTAGTGAACAAGAAGATTCTGTCTCAGGTACTAAAATTCCTATTAATCCTGTTCCTGTAGCTATGAAATCACCTAGTATAGCTACCTATAAGATCATCAAGCAAGGAGAAAAAGGAGTGTACCAAATAGTTAGGGAAGATGGAACTGATATAGTGTACATTAATTTTGGTGCTATGCTGAAGGATATATCTAGAGATGATCTTACTGAGTTATATAGGATTGTAATGAATAGATATGGGATGGATGGACCAGAGGATGAGCTAGAGAAGGTATTTTGGAAGTATTTAAAGAATATGTTTGAAGAACCTCTTAGTACAGATCCTATTTGGAGTTTGTTAAGTCAGCAAAGGATCATAAGTTGGAGATATTATGATACCTGTAGAGTACACTGTTTGAACTTGGAGTCAATGGATATATATATGTTAATTGAAAGAAAATATCCATTTTCTGCGAGATGGCAAAGTCAAAGCTAAATAAGAAATAACAGAGGAGGAAAGCAGATGAAAATTTCACAAAATGTGAAAAATGATGAAAAGCAATCTGGTCTTAGGAAGTAGTGAAATCTGAAGAGAATAAGTCTAGGATGGAGATGAGAAGGATAACACTTGGTGGAGGTGCTATGCACTAACACAACAAATGGTTATCAGCCACCATGTCTAATCAACATAAAACTGGCTTAAGTCCTGAGGCAAACAGCTCTATGATAGAAGACTTCTCAATCCGTTCTATGGTTGACAACTTGCAAATAAGTTGTATGGTTTTCAACTCACCATATCTGTTTAAGTGAAGAGTTGGCTAGCCCACAAGTTTATGGCTTGTGGTAAAGGTTGTGGAAAAACCATAACTAGTCCATAAGATTATGGCTTATGGTAAAGACAAATTGCAAATCCATATTAGATGGTTGACACTTTTACCAAAACGTGGATGGTATATCACTCACACAAGTTTCATGTACAAAAGAGATTGACATGGTTATCAATCCACCATGGAATAGTTACCTATTCTAGGTGCCAAAGGATTGACCTAGCCCTGAGCAACGGCTACAGGTAAAGGCCATATCAAAACCGTTTATGCTGTAATGATTTGCCCAAAACCAATGTTTCAACTCACAATGTTTCAAGTACTGAGAGTTGAAATAGTTTTCCATGTCCACCATGGACATACACCTTTCTGGTGGCCAAAGGACTGACTACTTCCAGAGTGAATGGCTAACTGGTAAAGAGACATCAAATCCATTTAAAATTTTCAATGATTCACCTCTTATAGGAGTTAACACACTGGAAGTGATGAGAATAGACTGAAACTGTTAATGAGTTTTGAAGTACAAAGCTTGTCAATGTTGCCGATATAAATGGATTGCTAAAGACTGTAAAGAATATGTTTCCAAGATAAAAGAGAAGACTTGAAGGTGTTGCAGATCATAATAATTTGAAGAATCTATTTACAGACAACCTCAGAAAGCTTAAAGTGTTTAAAGTAAAAGATCAAGAATGTTTGGTAAGGAACTTGAAGTCACAAGTGAAGAACAAGTAGGGGAGGATTGTTGGAAAATATATTAGTAACGACTTATACTGGTAGAAAACATTTAAGTCTGGTACAGTAAATAGGTTTAGTATTCTGTTATATTGAGTTAAAATACTAGGCAGTAACTAAGTTAAGTCTGGCAGTACTAAGTTAGTACTGGTAGAATAGCAGTACTAAAGTTAGTACTGTCATAGTTTAGTTCTGTTATATAGTGTAAGTTCTGTTTTATGTAAATAGAATATTAATAGTTATCTTAGAGATATCTTAGGAGAATCTTAGGAAAGATAATGTATTATCCTTTTGACGTCTGTAAGCCCATTAGTTTTCCCTTGGTGTATAAGAAGGAACCTAAGGCACAATATATAAGTACGATTTGAGAAATATCAATAGAAGCATAGAGCTTAATAGCAATTTAGAAATATCGTTTCTTCTTAATTCTTGTGTTAAGATTCCGCATTAACACTTGATAATTCATAGTCAATGTCTCTCATATAGTTGATTTGGATTTATCCAAGTTATCTATAGTCTTACAAAGGCTAGTCAGATCCTATACCTAGGACCTACACTTAGCACAAATGACTGTGCTTTATTTCTTCTCCATGCTCCATGATCTTTTAGTCGAGAAAATTATCAAACTTGAGAATATCATTCGAGTGGAATTTGCCGGATAACTTTCTCTTGGTTGCCTTTGTCTTAAACCCACGTGTTAACTTTCTTCCACTAGGCGTCATGATTTCAAACTTAGCGTGTCACACACCATCTCCTTTCACTTTCCTATAAACGTTATGATCTTTCAATCCCGAATCCGTGTTTTTTAGTTATACGGGCAGTGATCCTAGTCAATTAGTTTCTTAAACATAATTTTTGAATGGACTGAAGTAGGCTTCCATGGCAAGTGCTCACTCCATATCATCTTCAATGTCAAGGAACGAATGAGCAATGGGACCATATTTGAGATTATCGTCTTTTTCTCTTCCAACCTCAAAACATCCCAACCAATCCTCATCCTCATCGAATCATGTCTTTCCACTTGCATTTTTGCTCTTGGCTTTGGTTAATAAGTATGTTTGAGTACCCCCCCCCCCCCCCATCATCAATAGTCGATGTTCCTCTACCCATGTCGATCAAAGCTCCACATGTACTCAAGAATGGACGACCGAGTAAAAGTGGCAATTCTTGATCCACCAAGACATCTAGGACTAGAAAATTTGCACACTGATCCGTCAAAGTGGCACACATTTTTTTTCACTTTCTTGGCACTTTTAGTAACTGCCTCAAAGATGTTGGTCCGATCATGAACCTTTGTCTTTTGATCCTATCTTTGTCCAATTGAGCCAAAACTTGTATGGTTCCGGCAAATGCGTTCCCAAACACCCAAAACTCATATTGAAAGGATTTAGGGAAATAAATGATCCTTTGTGCATTAGATTAAGGGCTATATGACCCCTAAAAACCATACAACTTTGCATCTCATCATTTACACAATTTCTCTTTTGGATATTGCATCTTTGTATCTAATTTGACTAACTCCAAAGCTTCAACAACACAGTCTTGGTTATGTCACCGTAGATCATCACACGTAAACTTTGATACCATCAACCAGCTTGCAACGAACAACATAGTCAACGACCTTCCAAAGCTAAAGTATGTTAAAGATCATGTGTGTTCCACCTGTTTACTGGGTAAAACCCATAAATCTACTTTAAAGACAAAGCCTATATCGAGTTTTGAAAATCAGTCACACATGCTTCATATAGATTTGTGTTGTTTTATGTGGGTGCAAAGTGTAGATGGGAAACATTATATATTGTAACTATTGATGAGTTCTCAAGGCATACCATGAATGCTACATCTCCACCTTTAAGCTTTTCGTATGATGGAATAAGTAGTGACTATAACTAGAAGTTATTTGATGATAAGTTACTAAGCACAAGCCTGGTTTGTAGGCTTAGGGTTCATTAGGATTTTCTCATGTAATCTCTATATAAAGTGCATGAATAATAATCATAACATATGGTTTTTCCTCAGGTAATCACTATATTCAACATGTAATCTCTATAAAGATTAACCAACGGGGATTAATAAAGAGTAATCACTATATCCTCAAACCTAGGTGGCTACATTGAGCTGCCTCCTCTAAGCCACCTCGTCAAACCTTAATCTACATCACCATCTCTAAACCTAGTCCTTCTACCACCATAATCCGATTCTATACTTCATAAAAAAATCATATTAGCAGATTCGTTACTTAACAAGACAAAGCATCTTCTTTTCTATTTTATTTTTCTGTTAAGATCTTTTTTGAAGTCTTGGTCAACAGTTGTGTAACATAATATGAAGGTGGAATAGTGGAGGTTATGGAGGGCACTACCGGTGATGCATAACATACAACTTTGATGATTAAGATTTCATCTAGATTCATCATTATCATTGGTTACGTATTTTATTTTTCATTGGCTCCTATTTTGGCATGTCTAGTTATTTAAAAAAAGATACTTTGGATTATCCTGGTTTGGGATACTTTGGTTTATCTCGTATGAAAAGAGGATACTTTGGTTTATCCTGGTTTAGGATACTTTCGTTAATCCCGTATGAAAATAAGGATACTTTGGTTTATCCAGGTTCAGGATACTTTGGTTTATCCCGTATGATACATTGGGTTATCAGTTCGTGACTTTCTGTTTTGAAGATCAGTCTTCGCTTGATGTCGGTTGTTGAGGATACTTTGGTTTATCCAGGTTCGGGATACTTTGTTAATCCGTATGATACAGTTGGGTATCAGTTCGTGGCTTTCTGTTTGAGAAGATCAGTCTCCGCTGATGTCGGTTGTCTTCATCAAATAACTACGTTTGTAATTTTTTTTTTTTGCTTTAATATTTTATTTTGTTTTCTGCTCCAGTCCGAGCTTTCGCAATTTTGCTACTCAGACAGAGAGGGGGTATTAGATGATAAGTTAGTAAGCCCAAGCCAAGCCCGGTTTGTGGGCTTAGGGTTCTTTAGGATTTCCTCATGTAATCTCTATATAAAATGCATAACTAAGTAAATACATAACCAACGTGGTTTTCACTATTCAGCAAAAGTTTACAATAAACACTAATAGTTTCTTCTGAATGTGTTAGTAAGTAATATATATATTTAATATATATATACACCGCACACACATGATATAATATATACATAGATATAAATATATATATATAAATTATTTATAGGTATATAATATAACATAAATAATATATACATGATAAAATATGATATAGTATAGATCCAGTGAGAAATAAATTAAAAAAAAAGTGGTGAGAATTGACTAAACAATACTTTGAGATGTCAATGACTAGCATTAGATGAGTTTATTATACATTTTTAGATCACCCTTTTGAAGTTTCGAACGTTAATTTGATTGCGTAGAATGGTGTCAAATTGATTTTCATAGATTTTGGCCACATGCAGGAGGAATCAAAAAAAAATAGAAAAAAAAAAAAAAAAAAAAGAATAAAAAAAAAAAAGGGCAACTCTATATCGAATAAAGCAATCTAATTAAAAGGCTAGAAAACACATTACGATTTCCAAATCTGTTTTTGACACACCGAGTGCGTCTGAGGACAGGTCCTTGATGAGCTACTGGGTTGATTAACTACTGGTTCTTATGAACAGAGTCGATAAATCTGTCTGTTACAGAAATTGTTTTCCTCTGTTTATTGATTGAAGTTATTTCCCGATTGAAAATGTTTTGATTATTGCCATGAGGATGTCTGAACCTGGAGGAAAACCAGGAGGTCGAATTGATTTGAGAACCATCGGAGGTCGATAACCAGAATTAGCTTGGTGAAATTGGCCTGCAGCGGCTGGGACACATACTCTTGGATATTGCATTGTACAATGATGCTATTAGTGGCTAGACAGTTATGATACGAATGACCTCCCCACAAGTTACACAACTTTGTTCACCTCTTTTAGGGGGCGGAACTGGGGTTTGGTTCATTCTAACGAGAATAATGCCGAACCATTACTTTGAGTTCAGCAAGCATCAGATTAAACTGCTTGGTGAAGAGATTGTACTCATTTTAGCTACTAACAGCTTTGTTTCTTGATTGACGTACCTCGACTAGGCTCTCTATGATTTTAAACATTCTCGAGGCATTTGTGTCCTAAAAGTTACCACATCAGCAGAGTTACAATGAATCTCTGATCAATTTGTAGTAGTGCATTGTAGATTATCGAGTTGATGCAATTCTGAAAACCCAGATGAGAGGTATCGCCATTAAGAAGATCATTGAAAACGATCCCAAGCCTCATAAAACGTCTCCATCAAGATTTTTGCTGAAATCTCGTGATTTCATTTCTGAGATTTGTCGTTTTAGAGGGAGGGAAGAATTTGTTAATAAATTTCGAAACAAGATCATCCCATGTTTCAATCGACCGAGGGGGTTCTTTTTCCAGCCATATCCGGGCTGCCCCTTCGAGAGAAAACGGGAAAAGCATAAGTTTAACCGACGTATTTGGTACGTTCGGAATCTTCATCGTAGAAGTGATCTTGTTGAAATAACGGATGTGAGCATGTGGGTCTTCTTTATCATTTCCAAAAAATTGTTTGTTTTGGACAAGATTCAGAAGACCATGCTTGATCTCAAAGTTATTCGCGGTGATTTCCGGAATAACTATCGCATCCTCGTAACCCTCGGTGGGTGCTTCGAGCAATTGCGCCATAGTACGATTATCAGCCATCGTAACTATGGGAGGATTATCAGGTTTCTCAAGATTGGATGATTCAACAGAAGGCTGACGGACAGGAGGTTCTGGAACTGAAATACGGGCTTGAGACCGAGTGCGCATGCACAAAATAGAAATATAAAAAGAAAATTTACACTAATTTTTTTTTTTGGTTTTTCAAAGATTTATTCACAATTGATTTTAACGGACAATGAGATAAGACAACTTAAACCAAATAATCTACTTACTTCACGGTAGCTCTCAAAAAGATAAACTCACAGGTGAGCGGAGGAGTAGGAATAGCGCGAAGCTTATTTCTCCTTTCGGGTCGTAGTTCCTAGGAACAACCCTCCTTATACCCACTTTATAGTTTGTTTAAATTTTCAAGGTGAGTCGTACGTCGTAAGAGACACAAAAGGCAAGTTTTTAAATCTTTTGTTCGAGTTGGGAACCAACAAGTTCACCGGAACTTATTATGATAATACCTCAGTTGAGAATATTATATTTTGGTATTTTACCAATTTGTGAATTTTATTTTCTTTTTTATGGACAATGTTTTTATATTTTTGGTTTTTTTTTTTGGTTTTTATCTGATAATTATACTAAAAGAAAAAACAGACGTACCAAAGTTTTTGCAAAACAAAAATTAGAGCAACAAAAATACGAAGATGAATGAGAGCAAAATCAGGCAGACGGACAGATTCAGCAGAGAGATCCGAACAGAGGTAGACGAAGAACATTGATCGGTTGAAATTACACTAAATATATATATAATATATATTAAAATATAAAATATATAAAGGAGTGTAAAAACAGCATCAATGATACCGAGAAGTAGTATAGAATGTTCCCGGGTCGTTTATCCCCAACGAGGCTGGACTGGAGAATCGATACAATCAAAGATTGGAGTTTGAAGGAGGGAATTGATTTGGGAGATTGAAAAAGTCAAATTAAACAATAACAAACTAAAACGTTTAAGAAAAACCTAGAAATTACAAAATTAAACTGAAAAACGGAAGCACGAATCCCGAACAAAGGGGGAAAAACCTAAATTCTTTAAAAATAACCCTACGGAGAATTTTTCACTTCTAAACTACTCTACGGGACAAATAACGAAGAATGAAAAAGACTAGACCGAAAACGGAGTTCGTTTGACCCAAAAACGAGTCAAAACAAAATCCCGCACCCGGATCGTTCTTTAAAAAAGGAAAAGTTGTACACTTGTGGACACTTGTGGGCACTTAAGCTAAACCTTGGACTGAATAAGCTAATAAGGATCTAAGCTAATCTAAATAAGCTCTAAAAAGGCTACAAGCTAAACTAAATAAGCTGTAACAGCTTTTACTTGACAGAAACACTAAAACTAAGCTAAATGGCTAAAAAGCTTAAAGTTGTTGGACAAATAAGCTAGGAAAAGGGCAATGAGCACAAAAACTAAATATACTACCCTAAAAAGCTACTAGGAAACAAAGTGAGCTTATGAAATAAGCTGAATAAGCTAAATGATGAAATAAGCAATCCCTACACCTAACTAAGCTAAAAACAGTCAAGAGGCAAGTTTGAGCTTAAAAATAAGCCAACAAATAAGCTTCTTAAGGGCTGAAACTAAGGGGGCTTATACAAGAGGTTATAAGCTCCCTGAATAAGCCAAGAATTTGGGCTTAAATGCTCTTAATGGCTAAGAAAAATAAGCCTAAAGTTTCCCCTTTGCACCAGGGGAGCTTTAAGGCTAATCTCAAGGGCTTATTTGACAGCTCTTAAAAGCTGTCAAATAAGCTCTAAACAAAAAATTAAGCCAAAACAGATTTAGAGTCCTATGAAAGGGACTTGTGCACCAATTTTTAGCTTTTAAAAACCATTTTAACTTGCTGAATTTTGTAGGTGAAAAAGGCTTATGGTTCTTTTTAAAACTGCTATAGACAAACACTTGGTGCTTTTTGACTTACAAAGTCAAAAGACCAAAGGTGTTTGCAGCTTGTTTAACACACACAAAAATACACTCTTTTTGAACCTCAAACTCAAAATCCAAGTGCTTATGGATTTAAGCACTTGGTGTTTTCTTAAAAAGTCACAGTTTCAAAGAGGTTTTATAAACTTTTGAAAAACAATTTTCCAACTAAAAATCTTTTAAAAACAGCTTTAAATTAGCTTAAAACTTGTACTTAAACTGACTAAATGACCATAACCCAAAGACAAAACTTTTTGACCCGTTTTGAGTGTTATCCCAAACACCCCCTTAATTTTTAAAAAAGGTTTAAAAACTTATGAAACTGAGTTTTACTGAAATTTTAAAAATCCTAATGATAATTAAGCACTAATAAACACTAATAAGCTAAAAAAATAAGTCAAATAAGCACTTTGAAAATGGAAATAAGCTAGTGACATTTATGAACTATACTTGACAGTTTTAACT
>BQNB010126756.1:0-19547 GCA_026074375.1 Tanacetum coccineum | reverse complement strand
ACAGTACCAGTACCAGTTTGATTTCAAGCAACATTAATGTATAGACGCAGCAGTAGAACAGTATATAGTTCCCAATGAGCAGTACTAACTAGTGTATAAGCGAATCAGTACCAAACGTGCAGTATTAACAAGCAAGAGCAGTTGTAACCATCGTCCTACCAGAATCAAAATATGCGTCCAAGAGCCTCCTGCTGTATACAATTAAAGCAACATGAACTTTCAACCTGCGTAAAAACCCTTTACCATGAAAGCCCTTCTTCTCCTTGTCATAACAACCTGCTGATTCGTTGTTATTGTTTTAAGTGAATCCCAAAAAAAACAACCTTCTATTCTTGAACACACGATCATAATCAACAACCATATGCTACTACTTGATGTACATCAAATACTTCGAATCAAACCATTCACAAGCTGCCATCGAAACCTTTTAAGTTAAATTAGGGTTTGGTAGAAACCCTAATATTTTCGAATTGAAACTTGCAGCTTTCAAGGTAACAAATAACGATAACAACATCATGATCTTAAATACATGAACATGTATCATAAATCATGTTTCCTGTTATTATTGAATTAGGGTTTGCAAATACCCTAATTACACCAAATCTGTCCGAACATCAAAAACAGAAAATCTTCATTTGTACCTTCATAAAACGACATCAAAAACACCTTGTAATCCTTGATCAGGAGCCACGAGGCTTTGATACCATATGTTGAAAATCGTTTAGCCCATCTAGGATAGGTTTTATAGATAATATTGAACATGCAGCGGAATAATAAGAAAGCAATATTATCAAATAAGGTTTTTCATTAAACGATTTCCCTATTACCTCAACTATAACTTGGGGCTACACCAACTAACTATGGTGTACTATTCGACTTTAATCAGTCGACTATGCTATGTAACTATCTAGATAACTAACTATGGTGTACACACACACACCTTTACTACTCGACTCTCATCAATCGATGTTTATATGGATGGATGTGTAAAACCTATGTCTATGATCTCTTTATACAGGGAGAGATCATGACTTACAAAGGAAGTAAATCAATAGATAAGGAAACTATTTAAATTACATTAAACCACATTAATATGTTTCCTAATTATCCTGTAGAATATTTGACCAAATCTTCATATTTCTCCACCAGCTTGTAGAGTTTTATAATGACGACTTTGATCCTTTTGTTTTATTCTTTTATTCATTTTGTCTCATCAAATCAAGAATCCCAACAGTAATCCTAAAATTTACCAATTTAAACAAGTTACTCCAATTAAATCCATAATACTCATTATTGTGGTCTCAAATAGATATACCAAGCCAAGTTCTAAAGTCTACTACATCACCGGCACACTCATATTTTTGTTGAATTTGGGTAAAATATTTGGAAACGGAAAGGCTAAATCCTCACAATATCTAACAAGGGTTATTGTGTGCGGGTTTTGTAACATGTAATTTCACAAAAGTATGCTTGAATTTTTTTTAAATTTGAACATAATTTAAGCATTTTAGTGTGAAAATTAGGACAAGTAAATATTCTCATTCCATCCCCCCACTTTAATTATACAACGTCCTCGTTGTATACATAAAACATTAAATACGGGAATTTAAAAAGAACTAGAATGAAAAACTCCCTTGATAAGTGCTCGGTAGATTCTCCAAGTTGCGTTTATGAGCAAGATTTCGTGTTGAACAGCCACCTTAAAGTTTCAAGACTCCAACACTTCAAGTTCTCTAGATATTTAAATTCTCCACCAATATTCATCGATATTTCTTTCACGGGTCCTATATAAAATATAGAAAGAACATGTGTATTCCTATCTTGGTACCTACGGTTAATTTAAAGTAAACTAAACAAAGTACATGTCAGTTTTAGTGGATACGGCGTATCAGGTTAGTGAATACGCCGTATTCCAGATCTGACAATAATATTTTAAAGTGCAATAAAAAGTAAAGACTGATAATGTCCAGACAATCAATACGCCGTATGGTATGGAGCGAATACGTCGTATTGATGTCTGGGAAGACAGACTCGATAAAGTTAAATAACAATCCGGGTTGTCTCCCGGGAAGCACTTTTGTTTACAGTGAAGTCTTTAAGTTAAACTTTTTTTCAGTTTCTCACTTGGTGCGCGTAACCATCCACCTTTTGTTCATCATCCGAAAGATTTCCTGGTAAGCTCGGCATGCCTCTTCACTTGTAATTGTAAGATCGTTGTATTCGTCTTCTTTTATAGAAACATATTCTTCTTCATCATTGAATGAACATTTGATCATCTTGTATCTTTTTATTTGGCAAACCAGTACTTTGCGAGTTTTGATACTACACAACTCATGTCCTTCTTCATGAGTTTCGTTTTCATATTCCCCTTCATTATAATCGTGGTAGTAAATCTCATGACCCTTCCATCTTTTCCAACAATCATTTCTTGGTTCATCATCACTGATCAAGCCTTCCATGATAGCTTTGTTCTTTAAGGCATTGTCTTTTAGTTCGCTATCTTCCAGAGCCTCGTACCATTCGTAATCTTGATAATGGAGTTGGTTTCCAATAATGTAAGTTCCTGGTAAGTTTCCTCCATTACAGTATCCATCATCCATCCAACTACATGTTGGCAATTTTGAACATCCAGTCTTATAGTTGAAAGGCATGCAAGTATGTTTAACTGGCGTGGGTTTGGTCCAAACTCCAGCATTAGTCCATGGCTTCTCTTTGACCCATGGTACATCCTTGTTCAATTCATAGATCCAATCATTCTTGTAATCTTCATAGGTCTTGAACCCCTCAATGTCATTAGTAAGTAAGTCTGGATCGATTTGCAAAAGATGGTTAAATTCTTACAATACCTTGCACATAGGTGTTTCATAATCAAATAGATTAGTGTCGATCCTAAAGACTTCAACAACTTCATCCATATCATCAGAAGATTCTTCATCTGTGAGCTCAATCTCATCATCTCCTCTGATCCAGTAAATCCATAATGCTTTCATAGTATAATGATCCATTGTTTTGTAGTTGAAAAACTTTGATCCCAACCATTCAGTAAATGCAACATCAGACGGATCATATCCCATGTCATCATCAGCTTTATGCTCTGAATCATCATCCATATTGGAGTGACATGGGATGTTAGCAACTTCAACTTCATATGTGAATAAATCATCATCCATTCCGCTTAATCGACTGACTTCATTGTTGAAAACCTCAAGTGGTGTATCGCAAGTGAGCGAAACATCTTCGACCTTAACATCCTTAATTTTCTCGAACTCTCCTTTGATAACCTTTGTCATTCTTACTGAAAAATACCCAGAAAATTATCAGTAGAACCAGCGGAGAAAGGTATATAAAAAAATTTGGGCTTTAAGTTCGAGAATGGAAAAGAACTTTATCAGATGATCGATACGCCGTATCCAATAGAAGTGGATACGCCGTATTAATCAGTTGAATGAATACGCTGTATTGGACAGAGAATTGGATACGCCGTATCCGATGGAAGTGGATACGCCGTATTCAGCTATCGACCAGAACAGTGTATTAAGAAAAACAATTAAATACGCAAACAATTAAACACACAAATATACAAGCAAACAATTAAAGACAAATATACAAAATTTACAGAATATACAAGAATATACACTAATCTAAATTACACTAATCCTAATGGTTAGATCTAATCTAATGTTAAAAACCAAAATATCAAATAAAAATCAAGATTAATTTTCACTCCCCGGCAGCGACGCCAAAAACATGATGTGTCGTTGTGTAGGTGTTATTTTTTATGATTCAAGTTTTATTATTTATTTTATGCCAACTATACGTAAAAACAACACTTTAAGGGGCAGTGTACCCGGTCGGTAGTAGTTTTGTGGTAAGTAGGGTGTCGATCACTAAGAGCGAGAGCTTTAATTCTTAATTCTATCAGTATTTTAGTTATCTAAGTTAAACCTAAAACTAATGCAAAAGGGCGGTTTTCAGCCTGAGAGACTGGCACGATTTTGTGCATCTAACCTAAGGTTTTGATGACAAGTAAAGCAATAAATACACACAAGAAGACAAGAAAACAATAGAGAAGCGGTCGAGAACTAATGTAAGGAAAACGTATCAACCATGAATAATCTGATAAAGTGAACGTTTGTTTATTTAGTGCAATGATTGTCTTATCTTGAATGACATATCATTCCTAGACTTAGGTGGTACTTCTTCCTAAGACCTAGACACGCTAATTTTGTCACAATTAGACGCATCCGCATAAAGCTTCCTTATGTTGATTATAATCTATCTTAGGATCTAAGTAATGGTGCTCTTACTAAACCCTAGCTCATTGAGACTTTACCCACTTACTGCTTAATGGCTCTTTATATACTAGTAGTCCACTATCTGAGTCCTTTCTAATGGAATAAGAACGTACTCGTTGATACCAAGGTCACCTTATGGCTCAACTAAGCTCACTAAACTAAAGGCAAGGATAGGTCAATATTTGTGATCCTATGATTCTAGGTATATAAATTGCAATATAGAGAGCTATCTCGGACTCTTAGCCTACGCCCAAACAACACCGAAGTTGCAACGCATTAAATATGTAGGACTAGACCCAGTTGAATGATAGGTCGCATACTTAAGCACGTAAATGAATATAAATTGATAAACATAAACAACAATCAACGATAAATTAAGCAATCAAGATAAACAAACCAAACATTAGATCTTCATAAACATGGCTGATACCTAAAGGTATCAGCCGATAGTCATTGTAAAAATACACACGGTTTGATATATGAATGATTAAAATAAAGAAACCTTAATCGAACGCGTATTTGGTTGCGCGAAGATTATAGATTTTTCCTATGATATTGAGGCTATTATCTTACCTTATATGCTCTTCTGATCGTCTCTTGGTCGACTTGGTGGTTTAGGGATTCACTTGCATGCCTAAAACTGAGTTTAGGGTCGTCTACATATAGTGGTCTAGAAGTCGGTTCGATACGGCGTATTGAGAAGCTCAATACGACGTATTGGATGACTTGGCGTGGGCTCCAAGAATAAAATATTCCAAAATCCGTGCGCAGGAATTGGATACGCTATATTCGATTTTTGGATACGGCGTATTGACAAATACATCATATTTGATTTCTTAAATACGGAGTATTGGGGTTTTTGGATACAGAGTATTGGCTAAAAATGTGTTTTTCTTGATTTTTGACCAAAGTATCATATACGGCATATCAATGGCGTATTCTTTAAAGTCAGGCAATGGTCTTGAGTTCTTTAAAGTCTTTAGATACGGCGTATGCTTCTAGAATGATGCGGCGTATTGTTGTCAGAATCAACGACTTTCTCAAACTCTTCATTTATGCTTCAGAACACGTCTTTTTCTCTATCTTTTGCCAAATACTTGATAATTACTACAAATCTCAAATATAAACGATTAAGTAACAATTCTTTGCAATAACTATAAAAAATGGGTTAATAACATAGGATAAATGATGCTATAAAATAGACGTTATTTGATGTCATCATCCAACTACTCCATGCTTAGCATCTAACTTATATTAAACTCTATCATTTTTCGTTCTTTGCAAAATTTTAAAGTTAAGCAAACGCTTAGTCTCGAAAGCTAAGGGGAAAGCTAGAGTTTAATACTCGGTCAAGTCAAAATATCCTTAGTTCTACGGGCCTACTTTATCTAACAATAACTACGAGTTTTTTTTCTATTTTTTTTTTTTCATTATTACTTTTTTTATTTTATTATTATTATTATTATTATTATTTTTGCATAAAATTAAGTAAAATACTAAGGTCAAAACGGGGTTGCCAGGGACACAGCAAGGCATATGTAAGATCATATTTTGGCAGAAATCCCCCCCCCCACACACTTAGAATGGAACATTGGCCTCAATGTTCAAAAATATCGGGTTTTACCCCCACACTTAGGAACGAAAAAGGCAAATGCAAAAAATTCCAAGTGTGAAAGGGGAAATAAAATCATATATATATATATATATATATATATATATATATATATATATATATATATATATATATATATATATGATCAGGATTAAGGATTCCCAGGATATAAACATGAAGATGATCGGAGACCGCGTGATTGGAGGATTGAAAACAAGCACGAAGGTCTTCAAGATCAAAGGGAATCCTGCAAGCAAAAACAGATAACCACGAAACACAACATGGAGAGAAGCACTCCCCCACACTTAGGCGAAAAATACATCACACTTATTCAAAATAAAAATAAAAATAAAAATAAAGAAAATAAAATAGATAGATAACACATGTTGCCTCTCGAGAAGCGCTTGTTTGTTTGGTCCATGGTCAAATCCATCACCTGATGTGAGGTGAGGATGGTAAAAGTGATACATCACCTCCTTAGGTGAGTATGCAGCAGGACGGGGTGATGGCATATGATGAGAACTAAAAGAAGAGGTTTCTATCACCTTCGTTGTTCCCCCCGACTGTGTCAGGGAGAAGAAATGATCAAATCTTTCCACTTCCCTTAAGCAAATCTGCTTAGGATCGGGAAGTGGTGTGACAAGTAGGGTGGACTCTTTAGGTAACACTGCAGGAGTGGGATCGAAGAATGTCTATTCGATAAGCAGATGCTCCAAAAATAGAATGTCACCCTCTGAATCGTAATACCCATCATCAATTTCAGTTGGAATTAAATCGTCTAGGCTGATCTGCTCCTCCAAAATTAAGTCACCAGTCTCTAAGGATCTAGACACCGAGTCAGGGTTACCTAAAGGATCATCAAACACTCTTGGGACTGGGATAAGGTCATCGGCTAGTAAACGCTCTAGTTCTTCTATGTCCCTACTAGGATTGAAGTCAATTTCCTTATCCCCCGTTGAGAGGGTGTCTAAAGGATCTCCTAAAGGTAAGTCAATATTTACAATAACATCTCCCAAAACATTAGTACACGATAAGGATAGTGTGACTAGCAAAGTGGACTCATCAATAACTGGAGTCAACTCAGGGTGGTCCAGACTACTAATGTCCTCAAACTCCTCATCAAAAAGCGGATTATCATTACATAATGTAAAATCATCATTAAAATCGAAGAGAGGTTTTGAGAAAGTCACATGATAAGATCTAGGTTTTGAATCATCACCTAAAGGTTCATCAGACATTCCTTTGGCTAAACTTGGATTTTTGAGTAAAAGACCAAATAGTTGCTTAACCATATGTCTAGGTAAATCAGCTACATCCATGTTCTCTATCAAAAAGTTGACTACTTGTTCTCCTAGAGGCGAATTGATATCAAAATCTTCTTCCCTAACATCTGTGGTGGGCTAAGGTGTATTAATAGGCATATTACACTCTAAATCATCACAAAATAAAGTCACCTCCGACTCCCTTGGGATTGAGACAAGATCATCAACACTAGACTTTATGAATTCATCATTATCCCTTGCGGGAGTAGTGCTAATATCCTCATCCCCCATTAAGAGGGTAACAGAAGGTTCCTTAGTGAGTGAATCGATCTCATTATTTCCCTCGTCACTCCCTTTAAGATTATAAAAGTGAACGGGAGGATCTTGATTTGAATTACTAAGGTTTAGCATCTCTTTAAGATGGTTTAATTCATTTTGAAAATCCATGATGAATTGTTCTTGAATTTTATTGAATTCGATCATTTGTGTAATCAATTCTCTTCGATTTAACTCGCTTAGGGGGAGTGGCTGAGGGGGTGTGAACTGTGAAGGTTGGTCTAAATAAGGGAAGTCATAATTGTTATAAGGATTAGGCTCATAGACAAGCGGGTTCCTAGTTTGACAATCAAAACTATAATGTGAACCTCCACAGATCTCACAACAGTCGAACTGTTGTGGATGACTCGAAGAATAATATGGAGGTTGGTCAAAACCAAAATCTTGATTGTAACAAGGACCCTGTGTGGAAATCGTAGAGGGGGGTGAATATGTTTCCATTAAAAATCTTAAAATGTTTCGTATCAAATTACCGATCAAGCATGATACAATATGATGAGTGTTCATACGAGTTATATACACATATTAATACATCGATTTACAACAATACAAACCAACACACAATATTCACATTTATTTAAGACATAATTAAAACTATATAATGAACACATCACATAATTGCAAGTATAAATATAAAGCGATAAATGCGAGTATAAATGTAAAGAGATAAGTGAAAGAAAATGCAAACCGGACACGATGATTTATAGTGGTTCGGTCACGAAGCACCTCTTCGCCCTACTCCACTCCCCGAGTACCCAACTCGAGAGTTACTTCACTAGTCAACAAGCTCCCTTAAGGCGGAGAAAACCGTACACAACGTTGCTTACACCGATTTACGACACAAAGCTAAATGTCGAGTTCTAATCTTAGCTAGAACCAATCTATCACAACACGACTTCACGACTTGTTCACGACTTCACAACTTCACGACTTCTTCACAACTTCACAACTTCTTCACAACTTCACAACTTCACTTCACCACACTACTTATATCACAACTATCTAACACTACTTGGTAAGATCACCACGATCTAACTACAATACACACCATGATCACCATGATCAAGCAATTACACAAGTTTGGAATACATGGACTCGATCTATACATTGTGAATGTAAGACATGTCATGAATGCCTTAAAAAACCCACCATGGATTACCATGATAAAGTAATTTATCAAGTTTGGAATACATGACTCGATCTATGCATGTGAATGTAAGACATGTCTACGAATGCCCTAAATAGGCCTACATACTTCGTTTCTTAATGATAACGAAAGTTCTTCTTTGCACTTTAATAGATGGATGTTTGGATACCCCCCCCCTTTTAACAAAAACTGTATAATAAGTTAAGTGATCAAAGGAAAGGGTTTGAAAGGAGGTTTTAGATCTGAGAAAACTTTGTGCAAAGAGGTGAAAAAAATCTGTGGAAACAGTCCACTATTTATAGGCAAAAATATTGATTTTTTATTTGGCCGGCCCCCTTAATTATATATGGCCGGTCCCCTTAATTATGGCCGGTCCCCTTAATTAATTAAGGGGGCCGCCCATTTTTCAGACGCTCCTTTTTTGTCCTTTTGTGGGGAAGGTTTTTCTGGAACTTTCTAGCCGTTTCTAGGTAGAAATTTTGAATTCAAAATATTTATTTAAAAAAAAACATTTCTTATAAATACAAAAATGTTTTGTGTATATTTTAAAAATGTTTGTCCCATTTTATAAATGTAAGGTTTGGAAAAATAAAAAATTTCTTTGATCATTCAACAAATTAAAGTTTGTTTGTTCATACCTTTAGTGATATTTCTACCAAAACAAGTTACATGTTTGTCATCACCAAAACATGAAGAGAATGTATAGATTAAATATCGCAATATTTCTACCAACACCCTGATCATAGACGGGTGTGTTCCTTGTTTGACAATCAAAGACCGGGTGAGGGTTGCCTCCACAAAACTCATACGAGTATGTCTCGTATTGGTGCTGTGGAGGTTGGTTGAAGAAGTTCAGTGTTTTATTATAAGAATAAGGATTTGGGTCATAGACAAACTCATTTCCGAATCCTATACTGCTACAGCCAGGACAATTTCCACCATTAAACAGACCTCCACACCATAAGCAACCAAAATGGTTATACGAAGACATGTCAAAGAATTAAATGGATGAGAGGGTAAATGAGAATATTTTTTTTAGATTTTTTTATAAAGATAATACTAATAAAAAATAAAAATAAAAATATTTTTAGCATTTTTTAATATTTATAAAACGAAAAGGAAAAAATAAAAATAAAATAAGAAGGAAAATATTTTTGGATTTTTATATTTTTAATAAGTACGAAAATAAACTTTCCGAAGAAAGGATCTTCAAGGTACTAACTTCAAACACCACGTGTAGATCGTGCACCTCTCCCCGGCAACGGCGCCATTTTTTGATAAACGTCAAACGCGTGTTGTAATAATATATAGTATTTCCCGTTTAGATAAGAAAATTACTTGAGGACAAGTAATAGTCTATCTTCCGAGTGTCGTATCCACGGCGAGAGATGAATTGAAATCCATGTTAATGTTTTGAAGAAAAATGCTTGATTATCTTTTAAGATTTTTGGTTTTAAAACTATTTTTAATAATAAGAAAATTATACCAATATTAATACTAGAGATATACTTAACAATAAAACTACGAGAATTATACTAAAATGATCTAAAAGATTTATAAGATGAAAATGCTTGCTAAGTGATGTGGAAAGTTCATTAAGTGTGAATTATTTTTTTTAACGAATTAATTTCCTTAGAAAAGATAATTATCTCACAACGTTGGTTTATTTTGACAAAAATCTCTATGCTTATGTCTCTACGGCTTTTGCCCATCGACTAAATAAAACACTAAATTAAATAATTTTTGCAAATTATTAATCACTAATCACTAATCACTTATAAAATTCCACACTTAATTCTCTAAACATCAATTTACTTAACAAGCATAAAAGTAAACTACTCACTAAGCATAACGATCAAATAAGCAAAGCTAAACATTTTTTTTACTAAGCTACACTAATGAATTGAAAAAGGATAGAAAATGAGACCGAATTGAAGAGCCGCAAAATAAAACGATAACACCGATTTATAAGCTAAGAAATAATCAAATTCTTTTTTAGCTTTATTTAACCCTTAAGCTTACGCTATCTGTGCACCGGTACATAAATTTTAAAACAAAACATAAAAATTGTTAATATAAAACAGTTTACATAAAATTTGCAACTCAATACCCATTATCACTAAATCTGTCTACTTTTAAACTTCCAGGCCCAAAAGAAACCAAACGCAGCCCAATAGCAAATCGCAGCCCAATAATGAATTACACAAACCAAACGCAGGCCCAAGGATAATCTACGAGATTGGGCTTATACTACTAATAAGAAATGAGCACAGTTTAATTTTTGAGTAACAAGAACGAGTTTAACAAATTTTAAGCTACCGAAACAAAAACCACTAATAACATTTATGATAAGCCATCTTAAAACTTGAATAAGCAATTTGATCTAGATAGACTAAAACCGAACAAGCAAATATTAATGATTACTAAAGCTAAACAAGTTAACGAGCAACCACAACTTTAATCAAATAAGCTCAAACAAGACTAAAAAGCTACAACAATCCAAACCAAATAAGCATTACAAAATCTAGACAAGCCAAATGAACTATAAACTATAACTACCTAATAAGCCAACATACTACAAAAATAAGCTCTTAACTAAATCAAATTGCAATCGAGGGATTAAGAATTGATAACCGATTAAGCTACAACTAATCAAAAAGCATAATAAAACTGATTTAGTACGCAAATTAAGCACTACAAGATTTAAGCTAAACTTGAGAAAACTAATAAACCGAATAAGACTTGATGATATAAGCTTAACCCTAACCGAATAAGCTATGAGAAGCTTAATCGAGATCTGATAATAAGCTTAGAAGAATAGCTTATTAGATAAGCTATGCGAATAAGAGCAAGTAGGAAAAGACAATAAGAACTTTAAGCAAAACAAACCTCAAACCATTACATTAATATGCTAAAGTTGATTACAAATAAGCTAGAAATAAGCTGAGAGAGAGCTTTTACAAAATACTTAATAAGCTAAAAGGCAGTAAATAAGCTAAACTACATTTTTTTATACTAAAAGTAACAAAAACTAAAATCTACTCCTAAAACTAATCATTTTTCAACTACTGCGTGTTACTTTATATAACAAAAGAAAGGTAAGGGTAGAATTGTCCATCCACATAGCTAACCAATAAGAGATGTAGATCGAGGGGCAAAAGAGTCTTTTAACCACTAACGCATCATTGATTGCCAATGATTGGCTGAAACCTCGTACACGCCAGCAAATTTAATCTTGATCCTTCAATAGAAAAATGCCATGTGGTACCTCATACGCATCTTAAATTCACACACATTTCCTTGTAACTGATTCTTTGATTATAAAAAATGAATTGAGGAGGTATGGGGTGCCACGTGTCCATTGTAGATTGGCCGACTCAATTATAGTGGGATGTCACGTGTAGTAAGGGAATTAATATGAAGTCATGTGAGCTCCATTTGCTTTATTTGCCAAGAAATACTCATCACAGATCACTTGATATCTTATTTAAATTTTCTTGGGCCAAAAGTTTACTTCTGCTCTTGGGCCTTTATTTGTAAGGCTATACGAACTATATGCCTTTCTAATAAATGGGCCGAATGTCTCTCTTTTATCTTGGGCTGAGTTGGTGTTGGCAATCTAATAATAATAATGGGTCGGTCCGACCCATATAAATGGCGTCGGGTCGACCCAATAAGAGATGAAGGCACCGTCAGACTCGTAACCTCGTGCTCTTTCCGTTGGAGTGCTCGGGGTATTTTTTGATTTTGTCTTTATCTCAAGAATCGTAAAAACGTCTTCTAATCATAACCAAAAGTCATCATTTTTGCTTTGTTTTCAATCCTTTTTACCTGCGAGACATAAAAACACAATACAAACATATTTGTAGATAATTATTAATATTATAGTATTTTTAGTCTGATTAATAGTGTTTACGAGGTATAAATGATATGTGTTTTAGCACACATCAATACACGCTCGAACCTTAAAGTTGATCAAACAAATTTTCAATTTTCAGAAGAGGATAACGATTCATGATCGTCAGCTTGTTTAGTTCGCGGTAATCTATGCACATCCAAAAGGATCCATCCTTTTTCTTTACAAACAACACCGAAGCTCCCCATGGTGATGAACTCGGGCGAATAAATCCTTTCTTCAATAGTTCTTGCAGTTGTACTGATAGTTCTTTCATTTCGGACGGTGCCAGACGATACGGTGCTCGTGCAACAGGTGCAGCCCCTGGTACCAAATCGATTTTAAACTCTACTTGCCTAGGTGGTGGAAGTCCTGGCAAATCATCAAGAAACACCTTAGGAAAGTCACGAATTACTGGCACATCTTCTAGGCGTTTCTTCTTTGATTTCTTCCCAGTCACTTATGCTACAAACATCTGACAGCCTCTCTTAATATACTTACAGGCTTTAATACAAGATATGACCTTTAGTCGGGATGGACCTTTGTCACCCTCGACTATCAACGTCTTGTTCCCACAAGGTATACGAACAACCTTTTTACCACAGATGATGACAGCATCGTGCTCGGCTAACCAATCCATCCCAATGATGATGTCAAACGTACCATGTTCAATAGGCATGAGATCGATTTTGAAAAGATGGTTCACTAAATTTAGGGTGCAGCCTCTCAATACCGTTTTAGTGCTAACCACTTTTCCATCATCTAACTCAACTTCATAACTAACATCTAGTTTATCCGGGTTGATATCTATTAAGTGACTAAATCTAGTATTTACAAAACTCTTATCGGATCCTGAATCAAACAAAATAGAAGTATAGCGGTTATTGAGTAAAAACGTACCCGTAACCACATTCGGCCCTTGCTTGTCGACATCCTTAATCACGTAGGCTCGACCACTAGCGTTTCCACCTTGTGGCTTGTTCTTCTTTGGGCAGTAGTTCCTTGTATGCCCCTGCTCACCACAATCATAACAAGTCCAAATGGGCTGAGCATTTGTACCAGTAGCAACATTCTTCTCCTTGCAATACCTCGACTTGTGCCCAATCTTTCCATAGTTATGGCACTGGATCGTATACGGACCAATATGATGAACAAAGCAACGATTACACAACAGGGGTAGTCTAGCAGGTGCATTACCCTCATTCAGAGTAGTGGTCATAGCACGCGCATTTTCTTGCTTTTGGTTATTCTGCTGATGGCGAGAGTTATCCTTGTAGTTGCCCCTACTATTGTTCCCACTTTGGAAGTTCTCCCACTTCCTTTTGTTTCCTTCTATTTCCCTCTCATGCTTCGCTTGAATCTTTTGCTCCATCAACGTGTACGCCATACGCACTGCTTCATTCAGGTTGGTAGGCCTCGAAGAAGTGACCTCACCCTTGATGTTCTCAGACAACCCTCTGATGTAAGCATCAACTTTCATATTTTCCGGCTCGACCATTCTTAGATACATTAAGTCCAAGTCATTAAACCTTTGAGTATAAGCAGCAATGTTATACTCTTTAACCTTCAGATTCTACAACTCGTGCTCCATCCTTTGAACTTTTTCTGCTGGACAAAACTCTACAGTCATCATTTGCTTCATTCTGATCCAGGGAATTTGGTTAACAGCCTCCAATCCCATGGTTGCAACCTTCGTGTTCCACCAAGTCAAAGCAGGTCCTTGTAGAGTAGCGGCAGCGAACTTAACTTTCTTTCCTTTCGCACATTCACTGATTCCAAAAACCATCTCAGTTTTCTCAAACCATCTTTGCAACTTAACAGCCCCTTTGATACCATGAAAAATAGTAGGATTTCACTTGATGTGTTGTTGTGTGGTGTATAATTTATTAATTCAAGTTTTAAATTTATATTTTGCCGACTAAACCAAAAACAACACTTTAACGGGCAGTGTACCCGATCGGTAGTAGTTTCGTGGTAAGTAGGGTGTCGAACACTTGAAGCGAGGTTAAATCTATCAATTTAATTAATATCTTGGTTATCTAATTTATGTTAATTCTACTCTATTCTAAACCTATGTTAAACCTATGTCAGTCTAATATCCTAATTCTAACGGAAAAAGGGGGTTTTCAGCCTGAAAGACTGGCACGGTTTGGTTGGTAACTACAATCAATTCAAGACACTTTAACCCACGCGAGCTAATTAACAAAGGATAAAAGAGCGGTCGAACCTTATATAAGAAAACTGTATTAACCATTATTAATCCGATTAGAAAGTTGGTTTGTTTATTAAGTGCAATGATTTCTTCTCTCGAGGTGGCATATCATTCTTAAGACTTAGGCGTTACATCATCCTAAGATATAGACACAATAATTCTGTCACAATTAAAGCATTCACATAAAGCATCCTTATTTGCTGATTATAATCTATCTTAGGGATTAAGGCAATGGTGATCTTGTTAAACCCTAGCTCATAAAGACTTTACCCACTTACCGCTTATTGGCAATTTATACACTAGTAGTCCACTTGTCCAACTATCCTATGGAATCAGAATGTTACTTGTTTAATTATCTAGGTTACCTGCTAGTCAACACGATCAATAAACCATCAGCAATATCCAATTAACTAGTTAAGCCCAAAGTGTATCCTAGACACAGACATAGAAGGACAATATTTATGTAACTATTATTTTAGATGTATAAATTACTATATGGAGAGCTATCCTAGACTCTAGATCTACTTGTTCCGTGTCACTAGATCCAGTTGAATGATAGGTCGCATACAAAAGCGCGTAAACAAGTATAAATTGATAAACATAAACAAGCATACAACGATAAATCAAGAAATCAAGATAAAAAATACCAAACATTCAGATCTTCATAATAATGGCTAATACCTGAAGGTATTAGCCTTTAAACATCATAATAAATACAAGAGCAATTATTTAGCCAAGGTAAATTAACCGAGTTAACGAATGATACCAAAAACTGAACGATTACTAAAGTATATGGAATTACACGTTGTCTCCTATGGAATTGATAACGTAGCTCTACCTCTTCTGCTCTTTTTCTCCTCTGAAAATCGACTTTTGATGGTTTAGGTATCGAGAATATGATTTAGCACACTTAAAACTCATTTTTGAGTTTTGTATTTATAGGGTCTAGAAGTTGGTTCGATACGACGTATCCAAGGAGTTGGATACGGCGTATTGGTGATTTCTTGGAGTAGGGACCACGCTTGAATAGCTTCTAAAATATTTAAAATACTATATCATGAATAACGGTAGAATTGAGTATCTTTAGATACAGCGGATTGAAGCGTATCCCTCTTGTCTTTGGTGAGTGAAGGATCACGGATAAGCCGTAGCTTCCTGGATGGATACTGCGTATTAGGTCTTCAGAATAGAAAAGCTTCAAAATATCTCTTTAAGCACCAGAATAAGCGTCCTTTTGCTATTTTTACACCAAGGTCACATCCATAATTACAACCAATCTCCAAATATAATCGATTAATGTAACAATTCATTGTAATAACTATGACCAAACGGGTTTTAATAACATAGGATAATGGAAGCTGACAATAGACATTATTATGTCATAAATATCCCCCCACTTGAATCCTACTTGTCCTCCAGTACCTTTAGAAAGTTATAAATAGTATTCCTGACGTATATTATCCTGTTAAGCATTTATTCGATCTATTACAAGTACACAACCAAACACCTCACAAAATAGGAAGATGAAAACACTCAAATCACTCAACTAATCTATGTGGTAACATGTAACTAATTCTTTTAATTTCTCGGTCGTGACGAGTATTCTATCATAAGCTTGGCAAGGATACATATCTCCACCGCTAAAGCTAAGGAGTAACAAGTTTATTAAGGTAAATATGGGTTTTTGTATGGAAAGGCTTACGGTTGATCATTCTACAATCTTTCACCAGAAGTACCACTCCAACAAGGCAGCTAAAGCACACATACACACCCGAAACGCCAGGATAGACATGCGTGTTCGATCACATCCCCATTCAAATTTAACCAACGGTTAGGATGAAGAATGATATAGGGTAGGAACATTCTAACTTTCACCAAAATTCATAAACCAACAAGGTACAAGACATGCATGCATGGCCATAACAACGGATTATACATGCATGTTCGTATGAATCCCTATTCGCGTAAAACCAACGGCTAATCATTAGGTGAGAGGGAAGTAAATTGTTGTTAAATAAAAATCAAGAAACAAATAGATTAAGACTTAAGATACAAGTTGCTAGACACTTTTTTCCTGACCGTTACCATGATTAAGACACAACTATTTACAACGTCTTGATCACTTGATCAAAGACAACAACCTAAGTTGGCTTTCCCGTAACGGTCAACTTCCCAATCATCCTAAAACTTTACATACTCTACAATGCAAGTGGCGATATCTTCCACTTTGTACAACACTTTACATCGTTGATTTTTTAGACGTATCAACAAATAATCGATTATTCGTGTAATTCCTTCGGTAATTCCTTTGCGAAACGATTATCTTCAAACTTTCTTTCTCTTTTTGTATTTTTCTCATTTTTTGATTTTTTTACCTATGCTTCAAATCTTAGTGTAGTTTCACCATCTTCACGATCATAATAATTCCGGATAATTCCTTCAGTAATTCTTCGTTCTTCGGTTTCACCAATAATTGTGACGGTAGTAAAATCACATGAGTTTTGACTACTAATATACATTCCCATTTGCAATGTGCAAATTTCCAACCGCACCAAAGATAGAAAATGACACAAGACTCGAAAAATACAAACTTAACACTTTAAGCAACTAGCAACTGTAAATTAAACTTAATCTAACATGGTAGGTTAAGGTGTAAGGGTGTAACGAAACAAATAGTTGGTGTAAATTCCTAAAGGATTGGCTTTACGGGTTGTTCTAGTGGATCACCACTCTAAAGATGAGAGTGGAAAAGGGTTTAAATGGGAGGTTAACTAACCGGTGTAGTTAGTTAATAAGCAACATGTAAAGACGATTTTGGGTTGCAAATCCCTACAAATTTTACCAATTTAAACAAGTTACTCCATCTAAATCCATAGTACTTATCATTGCGGTCTCGAGTGATTTACCAAGCCAAGTTCTAAAGTCTACAACATCACCGACACAATTATATTTTATGGAATTTGGGTAAAGATTTAGAAATAGAAAGGTTAAATCCTCACAATATCTAACAAAGGTTATTGTGTGCGGGTTATGTAACATGTAATTTCACAAAAGTATGCTTTAAAATTTTAAATTTGAGCATAATTTAAGCATTTTAATCATTTTAATATGAAAATAGGTCAAATAAACATTCTAATTCCACCCCCACTTGAATTATACAACGTCCTCGTTGTATATATAAAACATTAAATACAGGAATTTAAAAAGAATTAGAATGAGAAACTCCCTTGATATTTGCTCGGTAGATTCTCCAAGTTGCGTTTACGAGCAAGAATTCGTGTTGAACAGCCGCCTTGAAGTTTCAAGACTCCAACACTTCAAGATTTCCAGAAATTTAAATTTTCCACCAATATTCATCGATATTTCTTTCTTGTATAAATTCTCAGAAAACAAATGCAATTCTATCTTTGTGCATTCGTTTGGTTAGACTCGAAATAAATACCTAAAACCGTCCAGAAAGTCGATACGCCGTATCCATTCCCCAGGATACGCCGTATTGATACCTGTATACACTATATTCATTTAATGAATACGTCGTATAGACTGTGCTAAAAATAAAGACTGGATAACATCCAGATAGTTGATACGCCATATCCATGGGGTTTAGATACGCCGTATAGACAGTCTGTGAAGACAGACTCGATAAAAATTGAAAATACATTTCGGGTTGTCTCCCGGCAAGCACTTTTGTTTACAGAAAAGTCTTTAAGTCAAACTTGCCCCAATTTAATCCCATCCTTATAAAATAATTTGGGGTCGAATGGGATGCCAAATGGCACATACAAATTCTTGATTAGGAAAATGAATGACATCTCTTTGTTAAGATGATTCCAAGTCATGATATTAAAATTTAATTCCTTGATAAAAGTTTCAGTTTTGAAAAATTTATTTGATGTATCATGACTTGTTTCCAAAAGCTTATTTGACCCATGTGCATAGGCACCAACATCTGTATTTATTACATCCGATAACGGTTTGACAGATAACTCCCCCGAAGAGTGTTCAATATTGACTTTATCATCATCATCATTGTCCTTATCCGATTTTGAATCATTGAGATAAATTATGTTAAAAGGAAATAGATCATTAAAGTTTAAAACGTTTTGTTCCTCTTCATCACATTTGGACAATGATGTTTTATCTTTCAAATTAAATTCATCGATATGTTGAGGGTTTAAAATCGGTTCAGTTAATAAATCAGATTTAGACGTTTGAGCATCATTGTAAACAATGACTGGAAATTCGTTCTCAAAATCATTAAAGAAGTCTAAATCATCAATATAACTGGTCGTAGGCTTAGGTGGCAGAAAACAAGGTATACCGGCTATTTCATTATCGTTTTCCGAATCCGTTATCAAATTGTTGACAGAAATCATTTTATAAGAAAATGAGTTTATGTCATAAATTATTGTGTAATCCTCATCGTCAGATTCGTCAAATGATATTCTAAAGTCAATCTCATCGTTGACAGGGGTACTTACTTGAGATTCGCACGAGAGTGCATCCTGAGGTGTAACAGTATCATCAATGACAATAGCTGGGAATTTAGCTTCAACAGATCTGAGGTCGTAAAGATCGTCATCAACCCTGACCTTTCCATATGTAGCAGTTTGCCAGTTAAACACCTAACCACGCCTACGAGCTTTTTCTTCTTCAAACTTGATATATTCTTCCATAGTCATGTTCTATTCATCCATCCTAAAATAATCTTACTAGAAAGGCAGTTAAATAACCAATACGTCGTATTCAGAGGACTGAATACGTCGTATCACACAAACACAATAAACA
>BQNB010126755.1:0-15079 GCA_026074375.1 Tanacetum coccineum | reverse complement strand
GTTTATCAGACTCCAATATCATGGACCCACCAGCCCCTATCCAATGTCCTGGCGGCGCCGCCACAGGTACAGCCACTACTTGGTTAGCCACAAGTGCATTCATTGTGTGTGCTAAGGTGGCTGTGTATGGAACCTCAACTAACCGCCTTTTCTCCGACACTAGCTCCTTAACTTTTTTGTCACGTAAATGTTGTTTTTGTTGTTGTGGTTCGATGTTTCGGTGCATGTTGTCGTGCTTGACTCCCATCATTGTTGTTTGCATTGTGGAATGAGTTTTGATTAATGTGTTGTACTGTTGTGTTTGATGGATTTGGATTGTGTTTGTTAAATGGAATGAGGGTGTAACTGTGTGACAGATGATGACTACGTGTTGGTACATGAGATTGCATGTTCACATATACTGGATGCCACGTGTACTAAACTATTTCATACCCATCCAAAAGAATGACGAAGCCGACGTATGTTTATTTAATTTAATTAGTCGTTTGTTAACTATACTGTCATGTTTGTGCTAGGTCAATCAGTGCTTAATAATCTTTAATGTCGGTTTTCTAATTGATTTGGTCGAGCTATCAGTTCGCGATTCAATCAATTTAGCTGACGGTTGAATTAAGTTTTTGCTTTGAAACCGGCGTTTGAGCATCTATTTGGTTTACGGTTCATCATAAATGATAATACTACTGACTAGACATGCTTGATTAAAAGCGTTGTTACACTACTCATTAAAGAATAAGAATACTTTACAGTTTGAGAAGCTATTAAAAACACTGTCTTATATAAGTGGTTCTGTTTGCTTCAAACAACCTATATAATATATTGTGGAGAGGCTAGTATTATTGTATTAGCACTTGAACGCACATATACAAAATGAAAATCATCGTATTATTCAAAACCTTCACTGCTTGTGAGTTTTGAAACAAGTATTCTCAAAGGTCACTTAGATGACAACTAAGTTGGTACTTTTTACAAAGTCAATGTCTTGTACCAAACATGTTTATCATGCTAGGAACATTGAACTTCGACCTGCTAGTAGTCTCATGTATACCTGTTTTTAGTATTTGGATAATGAAACGTTAAGCAGTTGTATTAAATAATGAATTGATATACCTGGTATGATCGTCTTTATTTATACAATTATGTTCTATATTAGCATGTTTAATTCCATGAATAATTTATTTATTCTAAATTGTCCATTGTCAGTTAATGATACGGGAGCATCATTGAATTAACACAAATGTGAGTGTTTTGGTCATATTCATATATTATAAATATTAAAGGATGATACCGCCAAACTCATATGTTGTTCATAGGATGAACATTGGACTGACCCAACCTACGAGTATTTACTACATAGATCGGAGTCAATAGTGAATCTTGCAAGTGGTTATATCTCTCATCCTCAGACTTGAGATGCAAGTAGGTTTTGTGTGTGTGGAATGTCCACATGTTATGGAGAAAGATACTATTAGGCCCCTCGATGATTTGAACAGATGTATGTGTGGCCGCACCCAAATGTAATTAAGGTAATACTTGATTAATTTGGTAATCTAGTTCAATGTCTATATCGAGAAACATAATGTTAAACATTAGAATGACTTATGATCTGTGTCTTATGTTTAACAAAGTGTCTGTAACAAAAGGATGATTGATATCTAAACCATTTAAAATAATATGTTTAAGAAACTATCCTCATATGTTTCTGGGGGCATTGGTGTGTTTTTAGACGCCAACGTTTGCTTGTATTATTACTTGATAATTATGACGTGCGCAAGTGGGAGCTGTTGGAGTATGCTCATGTCATAATAAATAATATACGGCTAGAAACATGTAAGCCTATGGGGTCACACACATATACACTGAGGTGCCACCATATATATCGTGTTTATTATATTCAAGGTATATAAATAAACTACGTAACTCGGGATCAATATTGAGCTTATAATAACTAAGTAATGTACTTAGTTTATTGGACTAAGCAAACAAATGGCAAGCCCATTTGAGCCCACCATATGGCCGGCCTAAGATGTAAAAGAAAACATAAGGAGTTACAAATCAATTAACCACTTACCAATTTAATTGGATTTATGATAACTACTAATTGATTTAGTCATTATGAGTTACTTATATTGGGCTATCTTATATCTAAGTAAAAGAAGTACTTTTTTTATTTATTGGAGTCTTAAAAATCAAAATTGGGATGGCGGCTCATTGAGTCCTAGCATTAATTCACTCCTTTAGTGGTTCATATTAGTCTTATATGTGAGGTCTAGAGGGGATCGTGATCAAAATCTTTTGGTAAATTAATAAGGGATATCTCCTTATTAATGTGATTGGTAAATTAATATGGGATATTTTCTAATTAATGTGATCACAAATTTACCAAATATTTCTCTCCTCCTCTCCTATATATATACACGGCACATACACACTCTTTGTAGGGTTTTTATGTGTTCTTGTTTTCTATCACTTTGTATCTAGTTTATTCAAGGTGAATTCCATAGTTACGGGGTTAAGACTAGCATCAATTGGTATACAAGGAAGTGTAGTGTGGATACATCATAGAGGTGATCTCCATTGATCACTTGGTTTCATTTGGTATTTTGTGTTAGGGTGATGGTCACCGGTTGATTCTACCAATCACGCTACAAAGGTATTACAATTCTTGTTTTTCTTTGATTGATCATATGACTCTATGGATCCATTGATAGGTGCATTAACCGCTGCGTTTAATGTTTGTTTATATGTTATTCATTTAATTCAGCACCTATATGTGGTAACATGAAACTAATTCGCTCAATTGCTCGGTCATAACGAGTATTCTATCATAAGCTTAGCAAGGATACACATCTCCACCACTAAAGCTAAGGAGTAACAAGTTTATAAAGGTAAATATGGGTTTTTTGTATGGAAAGGCGTACGGTTGATCATTCTACAATCTTTCACCAGAAGTACCATTCCAACAAGGCAGCTGAAGCACACATACATGGCCGTAACAACGGAATAGACATGTGCGTTCGATCACATCCCCATTCGAATTTAACCAACGGTTAGGATGAAGAATGATATAGGGTAGGAACCTTCTAACTTTCACCAAAAGTCGTAAACCAACGAGGTACAAGACATGCATACTTGGCCGTAATGACGGAATAAACATGCATGTTCATATGGATCCTCATTCGCGTAAAACCAGCGGCTAATCATCAGGTGAGAGGGAAGTAAATTGTTGTTAAATAAAAATCAAGAAACCAATAAATTAAGACTTAAGATACAAGTTGCTAGACACTTATTTCCCGACCGTTTACCATGATAAATACACAACTATTTACAACGCCTTGATCATAGATCAAAAATAACAACCTAAGCTGGCGTTCCCATAACGATCAACTTCCCAATCATCCCAAAACTTTACATACTCTACAAGGTAAGTGGCGATATCTTCCACTTTGTACAATACTCTACATCATTGATTTTTTAGACGTATCAACGAATAATCGATCCTTCGTGTAATTCCTTTGGTAATGCTCTTTGCGAAACGATTATCTTCAAACTTTCTTTCTCTTTTTTTTTATTTTTTTGATTTTTTATTTTTATTTTTTCAACTATTCTTCAAATCTCGGTGTAGTTTCATCATCTTTACGATCATAATAATTCTGGATAATTCCTTCGGTAGTTCCTTCGTTCTTCGGATTCACCATTAATTGTGACGGTAGTAAAATCATATGAGTTTTGACTACTGATATACATTCCCATTTGCAATGTGCAAATTTCCAACCGCACCAAAGATAGAAAATGACATAAGACTCGGGAAATACAAACTTTACACTTTAAGCAACTAGCAACTGTAAATTAAACTTAATCTAACAGGGTAGGTTAAGGTGTAAGGGTGTAACGAAACAAATAGTTGGTGTAATTCCTAAAGGATTGGCTCTATGGGTTGTTCTAATGGATCATCACTCTAAAGATGAGAGTGGAAAATGGTTTAAACGGGAGGTCAACTAACCGGTGTAGTTAGTTAATAAGCAACATGTAAAGGCGATTTGGGTGTAATCATAAGATTTACCAATTTAAACAAGTTATTCCAATTAAATCCATAATACTCATTATTGTGGTCTCGAGTGATATACCAAGCCAAGTTATAAAGTCTACAACATCACCGACATACTCATATTTTGTGGAATTTAGGTAAACATTTAGAAATGAAAAGGTTAAATCCTCACAATATCTAACAAGGGTTATTGTGTGCGGGTTATGTATCAAGTAATTTCACAAAAGTATGCTTGAATTTTTTTTAAATTTGAGCATAATTTAAGCATTTTAATGTGAAAAATAGGACAAGTAAACATTCTAATTCCACCCCCACTTGAATTATACAACGTCCTCGTTGTATATATATAAAACATTAAATACGAGAACTTAAAAAGAATTAGAATAAGAAACTCCCCTAATATTTGCTCAGTAGATTTTCCAAGTTGCGTTTATGAGCAAGATTGTGTGCTGGAAAAGCGTCTGAATCCTAGTACGAACAACACACATATAGAATTCTAGAAAATATACATTCTACCAACTTCGTTTATATTTCTTTCATGAGGTCCTGTGTAAAATATAGGAAAAACAGGTGCATTCATATCTTGGTACCTACGGTTAATTTAAACTAAACTAAACTAAATACGGGTCAGTCTGGTGGATACACCATATCAAATCAATGAATACGCCATATTCTAGAACTGACAATAATGTTTTTAAAGTGCAATAAAATAAATACTGATAATGTCCAGACAATCAATACGCCGTATGGTATGGGGCGGATACGCCGTATTGATGTTTGGGAAGACAGACTCGATAACAAAATTAAATAACAATCCAGGTTGTCTCCCAAGAAGCACTTTTGTTTACAACGAAGTCTTTAAGTTAGACTTTTCTTCAGCTTCCTTTTCATTATTCCAGGTGTGTAATCTTCCATCCGTTGTCCTTTTTCTAAAATAATTCTTGGTAGATCTGGGACACACCATCTTCGTTTCTTTCCCAAATATCATATTCACATCTCCTTATAGCAAAGTATTCTTCATTAGGTCCTAGTGAATACTTTATTGCTTCAAATTTCTTGGTTGTGCAAATCTTTTTGTGAGGTCGCTTATCATCTTTATCGTTGTCTTTACGCTTTATTTGTCCCTATCCATTCTCTTTTTCAATATCGTGTACGTCATAAGCTTTGAAGAACGAATTAGTAGCAGTGTTGGATGGGTTTTCATATTTAGATTCCTTCCATTCAATATTGCATGAAATACTGTTATCCACATATCTCTTATTCCAATTTCCATTCATCCATAAGTGAAATATCACCTTTTGAGTCATAATGATGTTTCACTTTTCAAATCAAACTCATTGATATGTTGAGTGCTTAAAATCAGTTCAGTTAACAAATCCTGGATTTATGACCTTGGAGCCATCATTGTAAACATGGCTGAAAATTCATTCCTTCAAAATCTTTAAAGTCGTCTAAATCATCAAAATAACTGACCGTAGGCTCGGGTGATGGAAGAAAAGGCATATTGACTTTATCATTATTATTTTCCGAATCCGTTTTTAAATCGTTGACAAAAATTATTTTATAGGAAAATGAATGTTTGTCGAAATTACCATGCAATCATCATCGTCGGATTCGTCAAACGATATTCTAAAGTCGATTTCATCGTTGTTAAGAGAGTTTGCCGTAGGCTCACACGAGAGTGTTGCTTCAGATGTTAATGTGTCATTAAAGACAATAGCTAGGAATCTCGTTTCAAAAGATCCGAGGTCGTGAACGTCTTTATTATCCCAGATCTTACCATACGTAGCAGTTTTCCAGTTAAACACTCGACCACGCCTACGAGCTTTTTTTCTTCAAACTTGATATATTCTTTCATAGTCATGTTGGGATCATCCATCCTGAAATAATCTTACTAGAAGAACTATTAAATAACCAATATGTTGTATTCAGTGAACTGAATACACCGTATCAAAATTTACAGAATATACAAGAATATACACTAATCTAAATTACACTAATCCTAAGGGTTAGATCTAATCTAATGTTAAAAACCAAAATATCAAATAAAAATCAAGATTAATTTTCACTCTCCGGCAGCGGCGCCAAAAACTTGATGTGTCGTTGTGTGGTGTATATTTTATTGATTCAAGTTTTAAATTTATATTTTGCCGACTAAACCAAAAACAACACTTTAACGGGCAGTGTACCTGATCGGTAGTAGTTTCGTGGTAAGTAGGGTGTCGAACACTTGAAGCAAGGTTAAATCTATCAATTTAATTAATATCTTGGTTATCTAATCTATGTTAATTCTATTCTATTCTAAACCTATGTCAGTCCTAGTCCTAATTCTAACGGGAAAAGGGGGTTTTCAGCCTGAGAGACTGGCACGGTTTGGTTGGTGACTACAATCAATTCAAGGCACTTTAACCCACGCAAGCTAATTAACAAAAGATAAAAGAGCGGTTGAGCCAAATATAAGAAAATTGTATTAACCATTATTAATCCGATTAGAAAGTTTGTTTGTTTATTAAGTGCAATGATTTCTTCTCTCGAGGTGGCATATCATTCTTAAGACTTAGGCGTTACATCATCCTAAGACCTAGACACATTAATTCTGTCACAATTAAAGCATCCGCATAAAGTATCCTTATTTTTTGATTATAATCTATCTTAGGGATTAAAGCAATGGTGATCTTGTTAAACCCTAGCTTATAGAGACTTTACCCACTTACCGCTTAATGGTAGTTTATACACTAGTAGTCCACTTGTCCAACTATCCAATGGAATCAGAACATTACTTGTTGAATTATCTAGGTCACCTGCTAGTCAACACGATCAATAAACCATTGGCAATATCCAATTAACTAGTTAAGCCCGAAACATATACTAGACACAGACTTAGAAGGACAATACTTGTGTAACTATTATTCTAGATGTATAAACTACTATATGGAGAGTTATCCCGGATTCTAGATCCGCTTGGTTCACTTCACTAGATCCAGTTGAATGATAGGTCGCATACAAAAGCACGAAACAAGTATAAATTGATAAACATAAACAAGCACTCAACGATAAATCAAGAAATCGAGATAAACAAATACCAAACATTCAAATATTCATAATAATGGCTAATACCCTAAGGTATTAGCCTTTAAACATCATAATAAATATAAGTGGAATTATTTAGCCAAGGTAAACTAACCAAGTTAACGAATGATACCAAAAACTGCTCGATTACTAAAGTATATGGAATTACACGTTGTCTTCTATGGAATTGAATACGTTGCTCGACCTCTTCTGCTCTTTTTCTCCTCCGAAAATCAACTTTTATGGTTTAGGTATCGAGAATATGATTTAGCACACTTAAAACTAATTTTTGAGTTTTCTATTTATAAGGTCTGGAAGTCAGTTCGATACGGCGTATCCAATGGGTTGGATACGGTGTATCCAATGGGTTGGATATGGTGTATCCATTTGGTTAGATACGGCGTATTGGTCTTCAGAATAGTAATCTTCAAAATATCTTCATTTAAGCTCCAGAATGCGCGCCTTTTGCTATCTTTCACCAATTACTCCATAATTACTGCAATTCTCAAATATAAACGATTAAGTAACAATTCTTTGCAATAACTATACAAAATGGGTTAATATCGTGGGATAAATGATGCTATAAAATAGACGTTATTTGATGTCATCAAATATCCCCCACTTGAATCCTACTTGTCCTCAAGTAGCCTTTGAAGTTTATAAAAAATGTATCCTTAAGGATATTTTCCTTTAAAGCATTTATTCGATCTATTACAAGTACACAACCAAACACCTCACGAAATAGGAAGATGAAAACACTCAAATCACTCAACTAATCTATGTGGTAACATGTAACTAATTCGCTCAATTGCTCGGTCGTGACGAGTATTCTATCATAAGCTTGGCAAGGATACACATCTCCACCACTAAAGCCAAGGAGTAACAAGTTTATAAAGGTAAATATGGGTTTTTGTATGGAAAGGCGTACGGTTGATTACTCTAACTAATCTTTCATCGATACCAATGTTCTAGGAGGGCGACAAAGACCATACATACACACCTGAATCGCTAGGATAGACACATGTGACTGCTCATTCCCACCTCAAAAAAGCTAAAGATTAGGACTAGTAGAGTAATTTAGGGTAGGAACCTTCTAACTTTCACCAAAAGTCATAAACCAACGAGGCAGCTGAGACATTCATACACACCCGAATCCACGGGATAGACACACACGCTCGATCACATCCACATTTGAGTAAAATCAGCGGCTAATCATCAGGTGAGAGGGAAGTCAATTGTTGTTAAATAAAAAGAAACAAATAGATTAAGACTAAGATACAAGTTGCTAGACACTTATTTCCCTAACCGTTATTATAATAAAGACACTACTATTTACAACGTCTTGATCATAGATCAAAAACAACAACCTAAGTTGGCGTTCCCATAACGATCAACTTCCCAATCATCCCAAAACTTTACATACTCTACAAGGTAAGTGGTGATATCTTCCACTTTGTACAATACTCTACATCGTTGATTCTTATTGACGTATCAACGAATAATCAATCCTTTGTATAATTCCTTCGATAATGCTCTTTGCGAAACTATTATCATCAAACTTTCTTTCTCTCTCTTTTTGTATTTTTTTTTCATTTTTTCGATTTTTTTTCACAACTAAACTTCAAATCTCGGTGTAGTTTCCCCGTCTTCAAGATCATAATAATTCCAGATAATTCCTTCGATAATTTCTTCGTTCTTTGGATTCACCATAAATTGTAATGGTAGTAAACTCACATGAGCTTTGACTACTAATATACATTCCCATTTGCAATGTGCAAATTTCCATCCGTACTAAAGATAGAAAATGACATAAGACTCGAGAAATACAAACTTTACACTTTAAGCAACTAGCACTTGTAAATTAAACTTAATCTAATAGGGCAGGTTAAGGTGTAAGCGTGTAACGAAACGAATAATTGGTGTAAATTCCTAAAGGATTGGCTCTACAAGTTGTTCTAGTGGATCTTCACTCTAAAGATGAGAGTGGAAGGGTTTTAACGGGAGGTTAACTAACCGGTGTAGTTAGTTAATAAACAACATGTATAGGCGATTTGGTTGTAATCCTAAGATTTACCAATTCAAACAAGTTACTCTAATTAAATCCATAATACTCATTATTGTGGTCTCGAATAGATATACCAAGCCAAGTTCTAAAGTCTACAACATCACCGGCACACTCATATTTTTGGAATTTGGGTAAATATTTGGAAACGAAAAGGTTAAATCCTCATAATATCTATCAAGGGTTTTTGTGTGCGGGTTATGTAACATGTAATTTCACAAAAGTATGCTTAATTTTTTTTAAATTTGAGCATAATTTCACAAAAGTATGCTTGAGGTAATCTTGTTTTATAACGGATTCGATTTCCAAACTAGACAGATTCTTGATTCAAAAGGTGTCATACCGTCTAAGGGACTGTAACCTTTGCCCTTATTTGTAGTTCTGAATATTCCTTTATAGTCCTTTGACTATTTGACATTTTGTAAGTTTATTCAGATTTTGTACCGTGTTGCGGTGGTGATTTTTGTGTGTATTATGATGACTTGTGGTTTACTGTGATTAATATATCCCTTTTGGAAGTATTTATTTGCTAATTGTTATTCGGTGGTTTGATCTGGTGAATTCAATGAGAAATGCCGAATAAATGTGTTTCTGACTCACGTCACGTTAATGTCCAAATGAGTTTTGAAAGGGTTTAAAGTGAAAATATGTCGTGTAAATACTCTAGGTTAATGGAAAAGTATTTTTAAGGTGAATAAAAATGCTAATTAAGTTTGGGGTAAATTTTAGGGTTGAGTTTTACGAGTAGTCATAGCAAGAAAGAGAGACAAGGAGGCTTAATTTTAGCTCCTTTGTCTAAAGTTGTACACATATATGCCTTCCACTAGAAACCTTTTCTCATAATCCTTATCATTTCAAAAACACATGTAGGATCGATATACCTTAGTATAATAAGCCTTTAGCCTGTAAAGGATGTTACTTCCTTAAATAAATCCAAGTCAATAACAATGAAACACTGATATAATACAATTAACTATGCGGAAACTAGTTAACAGTATCAAGAAGAACACACAATGATTTAACAAACGATTTTGTATTACGACACCTTGAATCTGCCTAAGTTTGCAGATCCCTAATACAATACTTATCTCTAATACTTCTAACTAATGCTTTTTGTTGTTGTTGTTCGTGTTGTATTTATGTGTGTCATTCTAATGCCTTCCTAGAGATCCTTTTATAAACATAAGGCATTTAATCTGATTGGTGTACAGTCTTGTATGACACAAATATAATTAATTACCTAAGCACCATAAATTAATGTTACATCAGATGAATTACTATCATAACTTTATATTAACTGATAATCTCCTTTTCGAAGTTCTTTATTATCCTCGCTGTACTTGACTTTCTAATAATGACGCAGGCAGTACTTCGATCAACTATTTAGCTTGTGATCTTTGTCCTTACTGTACTATATTTATCAGTACTTTGACTTTCTAACTCGTATTCCCAAACAATCCTCCCACGCTTCTCCCCACTCCCCCCCCCCCCATAACTTGAATTCTACTGGCTTGACTTCAAGTTTCTTGATGGTTGGACATCTTCTTTCAGCATCAATACAAGTCGTCAATCTTCTAGATATAATCCTCTAAGTAATATCTTGTACACAATCTGTTTGAATATCTTGAAATGAAACCTCTTGTTTTGAACATAAACACTTTCAAAAATTCTTTGGTCTTTCATCAAAAAACAGATTGATTCTTACATCAGCTGCAGGTCTTCTCAGCAAACATAAATCGGTTTTTATGTGCCTTTACAGTAGCATTCACTCTTGGGCCTAGTCAGTTCTTTGTACCTGGAAAAGGTAATAAATTCCATTGGTGAACTGAAAAAGCCACTTCAAACACTCAGTAACATGACTCATAGTGTGTTGAATATTTATGACTTTTGGTAAGTCACTTATACATGAACGGATTTGATAAGTCTTTACCTGTAGCCGTTTGCTAGGATCTAGCCAACTCTCAAGTAATAAACATTCGGTGAGTTGAGAACCATTTAGCTTTTGGTGCAAACTATTAAAGCTATAAACGTTGATTTGATTCTCCTTTACCAAAAAGCCGTTTGCTTGGAGTAGTTCATAATATTGCAGTGTAATTACCATGGTGTATTATCAACCATTCAATTTTTTGAGCTAAATTGGCAACCATCAACGGATTCGAGATGTCTTTCACCAAAAATGTTTGATTGGGACTAGTCATTTCTTATGTTTGTTAGACATGGTTGAATTTGATTACATTTGCTGTGTGATGGTTTAGAAGCAATACTCAATCCCCGTTAAAACAGTTTTTTTATTTCAATACATTTTTGCCTTAAAACCTTGTTGCATCATTTAAACAACTTACTAAATTACTTTCAATAAACAACTTTTTAACTGAGCTTACTTTCAAACAAAGTATGTTTGTTTATTAAACTATGCAGTACTTTGAATAGGTACTGCGTGTTCTACAGTTAAATCACTTTTTATCAAAAAAAGATGTTTAATTTACAAAGAAAATGTTTATAAATCATACCAGTTGTGTAGAATCTCATCAACCATCCTTCAGTTGTCCATAGAAAAAAACCAAATGTATCAATGTGATAGCTCTTGTCACTCCTCATCTTCAACTTCCATCCATGATCTAGCATACCGGATCATTAGCTCTCTTGTTGCAGGATATTTCTTTCTGTCAGCTTATGATCATTGTACCATCCTCTACTCCAATGTATGTACTCCTGGAACGGGGGGACAGTCATTTAAGTCTCCATCTTAAATTTCTCTGTCTTCTTGATTCTTCCAGAATTCATCATCACTTGTTGAGACGTTTGCCCAATTGTTGTAAGGTCACCCAAAAGTATCAATCGCATAAAAACCCCCGGGGGTTGGGTGGGATATGCTTATTAATAGTTTGTTACAACCAGATATAGAAGATGTCAGGATCTGTCTATCCAAAATGTGCCGTATCTCCACTTAGAGTGTCGAAACAGCTCTGAAATGGCACTATTTGGCCGATATAATTCATGAGAATACTCTCTCTCGGGTGAGTCAATGATCCCTGAATTCTATATCTTAGAGATTGTTCCAGTGAACTCTCTTCTTGTGCACTCTCTCAAACGTCTACTCAATCCTAAGATTAGTTTCTGAGCTCCATCAATTCGTCTCTGTCCGTCAATTTAAGCTTTCTTTGATGCTGTCTTCTGTAACTGTAGCTTTTTTTTTTTTTTTCTTCTCCTTTAAGCGTCCTCTTTGCAATCTCTTTCTTGTACATTGCTTTATCTTTTTCTGAAACCCATTGGAATAAAATTTGAGGACTCTTTGGTCGGATTCATTGAACTTTATCATACAGTTTCCTTCATTTGTTGGATACTTTTAGTTTTTTAAAATTCTTGTATCCTTGACACTTTAAGAAACTCATCATTTGATTCTTCTTTCAAGAGATCGTAGGTTTTTCGTAATGACTTTGGTTTCTTCAAAGCGCTTCTCAATCTTTTTCTCTTTCTTATGGCATCCCATTCTGCTCATGAACCTTTCTAGCAACTTCCATCATAATTTTTTGTTTACGGAGCTCTGATTTGTTGAAGAGTTAACTTCTTCGTTTAGGGTTCTTCAAGACCAATATCCCTTATTACCTTTTTCCTTTTGGGTCAGTAGCTTGAGTTGGTGTTGATGGTTGTGATTGCATAGGATCCAGGAATGCTTAAGCCTCTTGTTCTATTGAGCCTCAGCAAGAAAATTCATCATCTTTGGAATTGTTCTTCAAAACTATCTTTTGAGTTGACGAATTGGAGCTTGAAGGACTTGCTTCATCTTCAAAATTTAAAGTCCTTGGAGTAACAGTACTTTGTCTAGCAGTACTTTGAATCCTCTCCAAATCCAATTCTTCAGTATCTCCACTTTTTAAATTAGAAGCATCTTTTTCTTCTTCAATAGACCTCTTATGTTGTCATGACTCTTTCTTTCTAAGTCAGGATAAACAACAGCTTTGTAGCATAAACACTCTTCATAAAAAACAAAAGCTGTATGGGTGATGGTCATTTTGATCTTATGTCTTACAGACAAATTACTTTCATCTTTATTCCTCCCCAGTTTGAACTTTCTTCTTTTGCCTCTTTCTTCGTCTCTTTTGCTTCTTAAGGTTTTGACTTTCTACCCAAAAAGCATGATGTTTGACCACTGGCTGTACGAATTTGGACAGCTTCTTGAGTTTGGCCTTCAGCTTATGAATCTGTTTGGCTTGAGAAAGAGTTTGCTTCTTGAGCCTCCTAACTTCCCTATTCAAAGCATATAAATCCAAAAGTCCCTCATCTCCTCTAGATGTTTGAGACGCATCTGTGGGAGTATAATCATTGGGAGATTTTGGAATATTAGCAGCACCTTGAGTTTCAGCCGTACCTTGTACTTCAACAGTCCTTTGAGAGGTATCAGTACCTTGAACTTCAGCAGTACTTTAAGAGTTATCGGTACTTTGAACTTTAGCAGTATCTTGTACTGGAGCAATACCTTGAGTGCCTGCAGTATCTTGAGCAGTATTAATACTAGCGTGAGCAGCACTTTGAGTGGGTGTACCTTGAGCATCCCTTGCAGAACTTGCAGCCCTAGAATGAGGACTTGTACTATGTTCCTCCTCTGCTGCCAATGCTGTGACGACCTCTAACATAGGTGGAGTCAAGGGTGTAATCCTACATGAGAACTTAGGACTATGCTTCCTCATAAAAGTGAAGATCTTAGAGGGAAGTGTAACTGATGGTATAAAATCCTGAGGTCTGGCTACTCCCTCTAATTGCTTGTTCAAAAACAGTTGAATGAACCTAGGATACATAAGAAAAGGTGTACCATTGGAAATATGTCCTAGCATTCCATTCATTATCATCAAAGAAAAATTGAACTTCTGATTCGTTGCTAATCCTACTAGGGCAGAGGCGATGTTGGTTCCAAATTGCTCCCATGAGGTACTCTTAGGACTAAGACAGTGAAGTAATACATGAACTAAATACTTCCACTGTGGGCTAAATAAAGGTTTAGAGAAAGTGAGTTGTGCTAAATTACCCTCATAGCCAATATCTCTGAGCACGTCCTAAATAACTTGCTTAGGAAAGCAATCTACACCATGTGCATCATCAAAGAGTATGGTTTCTTCAGAAATCAAAATCTTTTTGCCAGCTACCACGGCGCGAATATGTGGTACATCATTGATCACTCTGAGAGATGCGGTAGCCCAAAATTGTTGAAGCCATGGACCGATTAGATCAGGATCAACTAACAACGAGTAGTTAATTGAGCATCCAGTGAGATAATCGATGATTTGATAAAAATCAGCATTCTGCGTCGTCTTCTCCACACAAGCGATCATGTTGTGTTTGTTACAAGTGCGAATATTTGCCATTTGAAAAGAGATAGATGTGCATCGGAGGTTGTAATTAAAAATTTGTGAATGAAAAGAGATAAAATGAGAGAAAAATACAATTCAGTTGAGTATTTATAGGTTGCGTTGGATAACTATAAAGTTACCGTTGTAAATACGTTTTTAGCGCAAAAACGTATATTTGACCGTTGACCGAACGTTAGAACAGTACTTAGTTGTCTAAGCAATACTTTCGAAGACGAGCAGTACTTTGAGTTGGCGAAGCAGTACTTTCAACTTAAAAAGATTTCCAACTCAAATTTGTCAACCACAACCCTGCAATTTTGCAAAATATCTCTTCAAATCATTAACACTCTCAACAATCAATCATAACCTCCCCGTAAATGTAGCAATAGAGCTTCCAAAGATCCTTACTAACGAAAACAGTACTTTACATGAACACCAGTACTTTACATGTGATCCTCCCCTCAAATGTAGCTATGGGTTCATGTAACATTCCGTATTCAAGGTCATTATTTTACTCCGAGCTTTAATTCTATTTTCATTTTTAAGCGAGTTGTTAAG
>BQNB010126754.1:0-19548 GCA_026074375.1 Tanacetum coccineum | reverse complement strand
ATAGTGAGTGAATAATAGACATTCACGGGAAGAGTTTCAGTAGATGCAAGTTTGTAATATAAATGGAAACCCATTTTCTTCACTTTGCCTAACACATCGTAGGAGGATTAAAACAAATTCCTACACCCTTGCATCAACACAATACTAGAGAGTCACTCATATCATGGACCGTGAGGTCAAGCAACTCAAGCGAAGCTTTATACCTATCGTTAAAAGACCGTTGGAATACACGTAAGGGTCCAGAATACACGCGGAAACGTGAGGACCAGTTCAAGAGCAAATACCCTCACTTGTTCGCAAACCCACAATCTCCTACAACGTCTTGATTTCGGGACGAAATCTTCTAACCAGGGAGACTGTGACACCCCGTAAAATCTAAATTTCTCTTTTTCCTTAAGTAAAATTTCGTACAGCAAAATTTGCAAAATTATCGTTAACCTCAAAAGAAAGTTACTCTATGAACGACATGAACAACTTCGAAAGTCTAAATAGCACGCGGATATCATCATTATTGCTTTTGTGTCAAAATAAAATAAAATAAATAATAATAATAATAATAATAATAATAATAATAATAATAATAATAATGAAACATCATCATTATTATTCTCTTACACCAAAACCCTACCCATTCTTTCTCACAAGACTTCACATGCCAATATTTCATTCAACACACCAATAATGCATATTCCCTAATAGTGTTATAATTATACAACTATGCTCAATAGTGAGTGAATAATAGACATTCACGAGAAGAGTTTCAGTAGATGCAAGTTTGTAATATAAATGGAAACCCATTTTCTTCACTTCTAACATCACCCTCACACACAAAATCAAGCAAGAGAAGTACGGTTCGAGTAGAGTTTTGAGCTAGTGAACGTCGGGTTTAACCGGTAGTATTAACCAAGGGTTGGTTCGAGCCTTTCTTACCACTATCACCTCTCCTCATCGTCTAGCAACCTTGGACCTCGGTAAGTCGCACTTGTAGCTTAACGCCAATCATTATTATGTTATTTTCTTGTATGATGTAAACGAACCACGCCTAGCTTTGATAAGCTAGAACAGGGCGTCGGTTCACATGGCAAGCACACAACAGGAATATACGACCCATGCATGATCCTTGTGTGCGTACGCATGCCGAATTCTCATAGGACCGTGCATGAAAATAGGAACGTAAGTGTCGTTCTAAAATAAACTAGAATAAAACGTACCATTCAAGAAAATGAACAACGAATCAGGAAGTTTTACAAAAACTTTAAACGTGTACATTATAAAAAAATGTTGGCTCACTAGGGACGAGTAGATGCTAGGGGAATACGGAATTTGCATAGGACTCTATAGTAGTGACCTCGACATGATTACCTAGGCGTAACGAGGTGGTATGTGACGAACCACAACGAGCCGTGGCTCACTGTTGGAAAGGTCGCAGCCCCTAAAGAAACCAGGCAAGGCATGCTTGCTTGCCCGTACCAAGACCCCATAGTAATTAGCACTGTTTACAATATAGGACGCACCACTTTGCATACAAATAAGCCACAGTAGGCTGTTGCTGCTGTTACAGCAGTTGGGCCTGCAAAGGACATGGCCACGCCCTTGTGTCTCGATAATTGTCTACCTCGTGGCTGTATGTATTGGCCGGATCATGCGAGCTTAATGGAAAGAGTTAATTGTACATAATGTAGGGTGTATCTCATGAGAAAAGGGAGACCACAACAGTGGTTACTAACCCCACTGTTGGTTGGCAGAAAACAAAAGAAAAGGGAGCAGACCATGGGGTCGGTTCATGTATTTACAAAGAGCAATAATGCATGAAATTCTCCGATTTTAAAAATTTAGACATTAGGAGTGTTAAAACTTGCATGTTTTCGAGTTTGTGGGTCATCCCAGCCAAGACCCAAACGGGTCGACAACTCGTTAGCGAAACGAGACCAATTCGATAGGTGGAAAAATACAAACAACATTTTTAGTGACAACGAAACCGAACTTTTAAACGAGTAAATGAACCTAACGCGGTCTATATAATTTATTTGACACTAAAAATATTTTAAAAACTTATTCGGGTTTTAAACGTAAAAGTTATAAGATTTAAAGCGTAACATTTGGGATATAAAAGTTAAACATTGGATATAATACTATTTTGGAAAAATTAAGGGATTAAAAGAGATAACCCGAAAACTTAAGGGTTAATTGTGTAATTTACTTAATTTAGAAAATAGAGGGACTAAAATCTGCTACTTTGAAACTTAAGGGTGTTAGATGTAAATAAATAATTTTTATAAATTATTTAAACGAGTCGAACGAACCGCGATATATAAAACTGATAATTCTACGAATTAATTGACGACTACGGTATAAATAAATAGACGTGATAAGAAAATATATAAACTTAGTAACTTACAAATAATGATTAATCGCATGAACTTGTAAATATAAGTTATGACGCATGATTTTACCAATTTATGTATATATACTTATAGGTGTAAAGTCGTGTATCATCCCTAGAGCCAACGGTCTAACAAACATTTTGAAAACATAAAACACTGCCACATAAGTGACGATATCACACCGCTAGGTGAATCATGTGAATAATTCAATTCATACATTAAGCCTTTAGAATGTAAACTCAGAATTGTCATAACTACTTAGGTGATTGACCGAGTCACTATTTGACGTGCATTGATCCATTATCAATTCCAGACGATTAACTAACAAGGTGAGTTTTCATAGCCCCTACTTTACTGTTTTAAATCAACTTTTGGGATGAGAACATTGCTTATTTTAACAGTTGAACACAAGTTCATTTATTGATTTACTATTGGGTCTAAGTTCCTATTCAACCGAACTTGCTAAATTGCCCAATTTATCATGAACCATTAATTACTCGTGAGCGCGAATGTTATGGATAGATCTATCGGGATTGACATCCCTGTTTGTCTTGGACTGACATTAGTCAAGCAAACACAGTTTCATTTGAGTCAGTTACGGATGTTGCGGGTTGAACATCTGCATGGGCTGTCTATGATGATAAATGTTAACGCCTCGGTGTCATGAGCTTAGACAATAGTAAATGATTTTCATTATGATATATAGGATTACTATATTTCATACTATGGTTATAAATCTTGTGGTTCATCACTATTATTAAACATCAAAACCTATGAACTCACCAACTTTATGTTGACACTTTAACAATGTTTTTCTCAGGTGTTCTATCTTACGGAATATATAGGGAGTCTGCATTGGTATATTGGCATGTAGAGGTCTGTCTCGCGTATCAAGTCCTCTTCACGCCATGAAGTCACCATCCCAAATCTAGTCTTCCGCTGCAGTGAATTTGGGGGTGTGACAGATTGGTATCAGAGCCCTTGGTTATAGAGAACTAGGTTGCATTAGTAACTCTAGACTATAACTGGCTCTTAAGGACATATCAGAATAGCATACGCACTATCTATTACTATTTACTTCCTAAGTTAACAACTGCTTGGCACGATATCATTAAATAACTAAATTATCACTTGTCCGTCATGGAAAACATGTTTCATTAAACTACACATTATCATTCATCATCTTGGAATGACATATCCTATAGATTACGCATTCATATCATCATAGTGTAAGGAAACTACCATGACTCTCACCGAATAATTAACCCTATAACCAATATTACACTACGAAGAGTCACTCACATAATATTGTGGATTTTATCAGTAATTACATCCTTACTATCTCATTTTATGAGAGTTACCTACATAAACATTTCGGGTACCTTGCTAATCACTCTCTCGTTACTTCACTACGCGAGGATTTTCATAGCAACCTTTGTGAAATGCATATACTACTATCTACGATGTCGGTATACACTTAAAAGTATTTTGAAGTATACAAAAATCTACCAAAAAGCATGCATCGCTTGAATACACCAATAATTGACGAATGTCACATCGTTTGGAAACCTGAACAACAAATTCATTATGGGAAGAAATTAAAACACGCCTGGTAAAAACTAAGAGATAATAGTCGCAAATAATAGTCGAGACTACAGAAAGAAAATAATGACATGAAGGTTTACACCGGCTCCTGAGTCAAGAATAATATGAACTCTACAAATATGCATCTATTAACCGGAATCCTACCACACTTTCTAGTAACCGGCTTAGGTCTTAAAATAAGGATACCACTAATAATTGCGAATAAATTTCCTAAACAAACAAGAAACATGCCAATGCTTAAATCCAACACTCCTAGACATATCCTCTAGACCTAGGATGCATAACCATTCATGCAATACACCTTATCTCAAAAATAGATGGCACCCATAAGGTAATCTTTACCCAAAAACAAAAAATAAGAAGTAGAAATTCCATTCTATCGTATGCAGGGCGTAACCAAGAAATGTCTTAATCATTTTCTAGCAACGTCCCCAGAATAGGAAGTCGCCACGGGACACTCCATTCCAAGAAGACTTGACTCGCCACCTCTCAGGCAACCCAATTACCTGAACTAGAATTAACTTTGACCCTTATAACAGGGCGTGAACTCTCCCGAGAAATAAATAACCACAGTGTTCCTACACTAATATCACAAGCACCTAGACCCTCTCGAAAGAGAAGTAGATCACCATCATCGCCATTTTACCTAGATGCCACTACTTTCTCTGACGGTAAACCCGCATCCGAGACACCATAACTCAACCCAGAAGATGTGACGGCCAGACTAGAGGACATAGAGGTGGAAATTGACACTCTTCATGCATACACCGAAGACAAAGAGCTTCTAATATCCGAATTATAGGATTCTCTCACCGCTGCAAAGAATGAGATCTCGTTATTACATATAAGGGTAACTGATGTCGAGGACAGACGCGCTGAGGATCATGATCAGATTCAGATAATTCTAGCCCGCCTAGGCCTATAAGCGAAATAGCCAGACTCGCTACAACATTGTATCCCAGTTTACGAGGAGACACCTAAGCAGAGAAATTGATGAAAACTTGTACTTTACTTCAGTAAACTAATAAATGAAGTATCAATTCTAAAAGCTTTCTGAGTGCATTTACCCGGTATAGAAGGAACCACATATTTAATATCTTTTTGAATTCACATGAAGAACATCTTAATACGCCAATGAAATGACACTATTAAAAATACTGCTCAGTGCAAAACAAGTATACCCATTGCCCAACAAAATGAAAAATACAAACAAGTGCTCAGAAAACGGAGATATGGAAGCTATTTCCGATGGATACGATGAAGCTTGAAGGATCATTTCAAAAGGCCCACATATCATGTTTCGAATGAGAACCAGTAACCCCTACAAAAAAAATCAATTCTTTCTTTCACTATTCGACATTTTGTCAGTCAAAAATTTCCTTTCCTTCGCAACCAATAAACACTTTTCCACGGAAATAGAAATACAGAATACTTCTAAAAGCTTATCAGGTAATAACCTCGAATCATACCAAGATGCGAGGTGGGGTATATAGTAATATAGGGTTATAACGGGAATGATGAAGCAATAAAATACACAACGCGAAAACCTATTCAAATAGATCCATAATATTTTCGCTCATAATACAACAAAATGCAAAATATGGGAAATACAACAAAGATGTAAAATGCTAAAACGACAGATGCATCGCTGTGTGAGAAGAAACACATCGGGTAGACAAGCAAAATGAGCGATGTGTTGATTATAATCATGACATGAGAGAAGATTTTGATCGGAAATTCCATGAAGATCGGTGTTCGGTGGCTTCGAGGAAGAAGATGAAAAACTTGATATGGTAAGTGGGCGATAATTTGAGATGAGGAGTAAGTAAAGTGAAAATTGAAAGATATAGGAAAAGGGGCGGCGTAGTGGGTAGGAGTTGTGAGGAATATTGATTTAAAATATTCATGATGAATATAGCCATGACTAGCAAGAGCAATTATGATTAAACCTTGAACTTACAACAAAAGCAATTATTCGGAATAACTTATACGCTGAGATTATAATTCTACGAGCACAAAGATAATACACGTCAACGTATGAAATGATATGCACGTAGTAAGATAAACACACAAAGTGGACAAAAACTTTCAGAGGACCACGTGTATGGTGTAACATTCCGTATTTTCAGGTCTTTTTTGACGTCATCTATTTTACGAGTTATTTTTTTTTCTCGTACGCGTTCGCTTTTAATATTAAGTATCAGGTTAAATCACGTAAACTAAAAATCAATGATTAATGTAAACGGACACCAAACGAATTAAAGTATTCGTCAAGCAAGCCATATACTACTTTTAGGAAAGTAGTAATCAACTTTTTATATTTTATTTTTGTCGGTTACGTAAAACGTTTACGTTTCGCAATAAAACGCGTTTAGGCGAACCCGGAAATCACAAATCACTAAATATGCCCTAAATAACCCTAGATATTTTTTTAGATATTTGTTAGATATTTTTTAGATATTTGTTAGATATTTATCAAAAATATCTTTTAGATATTTATCAAAAATATCTTTTAGATATTTTCCTTTAACTTAACCCTAGTTAACTTAACTAGAGTTCCTTAACCTTAGTTAAGCCCTATATAAAGCCTAAACTAGAAAACATAAATCATAACATATATTTCTTAACAAATTTTTCACACATTACTCTCATTTCTCTCATCATATATCACGGCTCAAAACCATCTCCATAACACATCCATACTTTGATTTTCTAGATCAAATACAAGTGTTCTTACATCTATTCTAAGGTGTTCTAAGAAAGATCGGAGGGTTGATTTCTCGTTTCAAAGATTTAAGAAAGTTTGTGCAAGATTCAGGTTTCAAAGGATTAAGGGTTTTTCTAGTGTTATAATCTCGGGTTTGATATCCAAAACAAGGGTTTAGATCATTTGTTCTTCATCATTCATCCTTCCTAAGGTTATCTAAATACCTTTATACTTTTCATTTCATGATTTTATGTGTTTACATGTTCTTTATAGCTAAATCACCATTTAGAACCTTTGAATATGTAAAAAGAGTTTTTACCTATGGTTATGAAATTATACACTTTTTCTTATGTCATGTTGTTGTATATATCATGGAATAATGGATCTATAAGTATGTTAACATGTTGTTTAAGTATAAACATGATTATGTATAAATTAGGGTTTTTAAAGTGTTTAAAGAAAGTATACTCTTGGATAATAAAGGGCTGTTTAAATTCGACACTTATACAGTAGGTTTTGACTTTTTATAAAAATAATACGCCTCATGACGATTCCAAAATGATAAGAAACTTGAAAAACCGATTTATAACGAAAAAGATACGATAAAAATACGATTTACGTTAATACCGGGTTTATAAAACTATTTTTATAAAAATTACTATTCATTACAGAAAGTTATATTTTTAAAACATCAAATATATGATATAACTTTTAAATACGAGATCGTACTCGAAAGAATCGCTAAAAACGGAACTATAACGAATAAAATACGACATTTACGAGTTTTACGCTAATTAAAACGTAAAAACGGGTTTATAGCTGTTGTGAACAGTAAAATTACTATTCACAACAGAAAGTTGAAAATTTTAATATCTAATATTTTGATCACTCGTCTTTGTACGAAAGCGTGGGCATAAGAAACGTCAAATTAGGGCTTAAAACGCAAAAGTTATGTTATATTTACTAAAACGATAATTATAAACGTTTTTACTTAATCAACCCAATTTTTCCAAAACAATTAGATGGTGATTGAGCTATATAGACCTATATGTGGTATTAGTTATCAAGTGCTATATTACTAGGGAATTTCATAATGAGGCCTCTTCGGATGTCGTATTGACGAACTGTTGGATTTACGATTTAAAGTATCCTAGCTCCTCGTACGTCATGTCATGACCTCTTAATTATGATAGCCCGAACGATAGTATGATGATAACTATATAGGATTGTACATGGTAGTTATTAGACGACGTACTTGAGTACTGATACGACCCATATTTACTTAGGTTGCTTTCGGATATTTCCGTGATACGTTTTCTGCCATTTACCTGATTATTTCATCACTTCACTCCTAAGGTGAGTTCATAGCCCCCATTTCTATCTCCTTGTTTTATAAACTCTACGGGGTGGAATTACATGCTTGTTTTACTACGGACACAAGTGTTTTGTTTTAAACTGTATGCTATCCAGATTATTACCTGCATATTATTGCATAAGTTACCACAGTGCCATCTAAGTCCCTACCATATCATGAACCGTCAATTACCACTATTGTGAGCGCTAGTGTTGTGGATAGATCTATCGGGACTAACAATCCCCACCTTGAATTTCTGGTCACAAGTTGACCATGGTGCATTTAACATTGAGAATAACTTGTAGGTTGTTTTGGCAGACACCCTACCCACTTGGGGCAAAAACAGTTAAGGCTTCGGGGTCATGAGCTTAGTGCAATAATACATGTTTTTGGACTTCGGAATATGTACTTAGTCCTCCATTACTTAAATCTTGTGGTCCACACTTTTACTTATAAACCTATGAATTCACTCAACCTTTGTGTTGACCTTTAGCATGTTTAATTTCAGGTCCTCAGATATAAGCTTGGATGGGAGCCGTGATGGATATCGATGAAAACGGATTCTGTGTTTTAATTAAATTCGATGCAACTTTATCTATAAAAACTTATGTCGTCTTTTGGGATTATTAAGCTTTTGTTTAAAGAACTTATGTAGTATGTCTTTTCTTTTCAAAACTTATGGGACCTAATGTATAAACTCTGATTTTGCTATAATGCATCGAATGTTCTTGTTTAAAACGCCATTTTTAGGTCGTTTCCTATATCTTGATTGTTGTACTTTGACGTAGCACCCCAATGTTACCATTCCGCTGCATATCAGATTTTGGGGGTGTTACAGATTGGTACCAGAGCCAAGGTTATAGGGAACTGGGTCATTTTTCAAAACCTAGTCTATAACCACAAATTTTAAAGATTTTCCTTACTTTCATTTTTCAAATTACAGAATCCTTCATCGCTGATCCGATATCCGCGCGCGCATCCCTGATCCGTACTTGCTCTTTTGATTATCATTATAGTATTATATAATTTATATATATTACTTAGTTTAGATCCGATCTCTTATGCCTATCTTCTAGCGTATTACTACTCATTCGTATCGGTCAAGTATATAAATATTGACCATTCCGATTAATTCATGATCAAAACTCTTATTTTCTCGGTTAGTATCATATACCTCAACTCAGTATACTTTTACAAATTCTTAACGAATTTTGTACTCCTATTATTGACAGAATCATGCCTCCCAGAAGACGGTTGAAAAAGGTATCCGTTAAGAGGTTGGTGGAAAGACGTGTGGCTAAAGCTATTGAAGAATACGAAAAGTCTAGGGCTAACCTAGATGGTGCTGGAAGTTCAGGAGGAAACAATGGAAATGCTGGAAGAACTGTGAATGTGCAGGGCTGTTCGCACAAGACTTTTCTGAATGGAAAGCCTCATTCCTTTAAAGGAACAGAGGGTGTTGTTGGATTAAGGCGTTGGATTGAGAAAGTGGAGCAAGTGTTTGAAACTGGCAAGTGTGCCGAAGAAGACAAGGTTATGTTTGCTGCTAGTACCTTCGAGGGTCGTGCGTTAACATGGTGGAATGGGAACGTGCATACTCTAGGGCTCGTCAATGCTAACCGTATTCCATGGACTGAATTCAAGATGATGATGACTACGGAATACTGCCCAGCAATTGAAATCCAAAAGATGGAACAAGAGCTCTGGACTCTGACTCTGAAAGGAGATGACATCGAGGCATACAACAACCGTTTCCATGAGCTAGCTTTGATGTGTCCTGAATTGGTGCCCACTGAAAGGAAGAAGATTGAGAAGTATGTTCGTGGGTTTCCTGAAAGAATCAAGGGAAACATCACTTCTTCAAAGCCTGCAACTTTGCATGATGCCATCAACATGGCCCGTGAACTGGTCGAGCAATCAGTTTAGGGTAGGGCTACTAGAATTGGTGAAAGCAATAAGAGGAAATGGGAAGATCATCAAAGAAACCCCAAGAACAACAACTACAACAACAACAACAACAACTGCAACCGAAACAACAACTATCATCAACAACAAAACAGGAGGCAGGAAACTGCTAGGGCCTATGCTGCAGTCCCAGCCGTGAGGGTAAAGCTTATGCTGGAAATCTACCTAAGTGCAACCGTTGCAACTTTCACCATAGTGGGCAATGCCCTCCGTAGTGTCAAAAGTGCCAAAAAGCTGGCCATCTAGAGAAAGATTGCAGAGTTAGACCCTGATAGGTGTAAAATACACATATCCATTTATACCTAAAATAACCCAAATAAACCCAAAACAGACCAAAAATGGCAAAAATGTGCTTGTATTTGTGTTTTGTGTGTGCAGGTACGGATAAGTCAAAAATCAGTGGGTGAAATCCGAGCAGAATCCAAAGTGGTCGCGGGTACAATCCATCTTAATAATCACTACGGACTTGTATTCTCTTTGATTCTGGTGCTGAAAAGAGTTTTGTATCTTCTGCGAAGGTGAAAATACAAGTACATAGTTTAAGGCAAAAATGCTTTATTCAAGGCAGTACAACAACATGGTTACAGCAGTTCTCAAATCGTTAGTCCGATGACTTGTACTCTGAGTCATATCTCACTACCCCAAATTCTAAAAAGAATTTGTCATCTTCAGCTTGTTTTTGCCTAATTATCTCCTCTTGTGCCTTTTTGTTCATGGCCTCTTCTTCCAACGTCTCTCTTAGAGCTTCTTCGTCCATACGAAGTTGATGTAACTCTTTCTCGGTAAGATAGCAATTAGCCTGTGATGATGAACAACCTATACCTTCGCGTGTACGGTGGGAGTACTTTTCCTGGAGCCAAGCCATCTTAGCACCCATGTGTTTCTCTAGCCGTGACGCCTTCCCATACATAGAAAGATGCAACTTGTGATCATTTCCAGAACTCTCTTTCAAGAAAGTGCAAATCAACGCACGACTCTCTTGAGACATGTCATTGCATTTCTCATAGGCTTTTCTAAGATCGTCTCTGACAGCGCATGAATCTTCAAACCGAAAGGCTAACTCCAAAAGCGCATCCTGACGACCCTTGTCTTCGTTAATTAATCTTTGCACCAAGGCTTCAACTTCGGAGTCGGTATGAGGAAGCGAATAGGCCATTTAAAATATTTTGTAGTGGGATTTAAGTTCGAAAATTTGAGGGGGAAGGGAAATAATTTAAGATTTTTGTTATTTACTTCAACAGATATATCCCCAATATTTTGGTGGCTCGTCCCGATGAAAAGACATTCATCTAGGGATACGTGAGGACCAGTTCAAGAGCAAATACCCTCACTTGTTGGCAAACCCACAATCTCCTACAACGTCTTGATTTCGGGACGAAATCTTCTAACCTGGGGAGACTGTGACACCCCGTAAAAATCTAAATTTCTCTTTTTCCTTAAGTAAAATTCCGTACCGCAAAATTTGCAAAATTTACCGTTAACCTCAAAAGAAAGTTATTCTATGAACTACATGTATAACTTCGTGTTATAGAAAGTCTAAATAGCACGCGAATATCACCATTAATGCTTTTGTGTTAAAAAAAAATTAATAATAATAATAATAATAATGAAACATCATCATTATTATTCGCTTACATCAAAACCCCACCCATTCTTTCTTAAAAGACTTCACATGCCAGTATTTCATTCAACACACCAATAGTGCATATTCCCTAATAATGTTATAATGATACAACTATGCTCAATAGTGAGTGAATAATAGACATTCACGGAAAGAGTTTCTGTAGATGCAAGTTTGTAATATAAATGGAAACCCATTTCCTTCACTTCTAACATCACCCTCACACACAAAATCAAGCAAGAGAAGTACGGTTCGAGTAGAGTTTTGAGCTAGTGAACGTCGGGTTTAACCGGTAGTATTAACCAAGGGTTGGTTCGAGCCTTTCTTACCACTATCACCTCTCCTCATCGTCTAGCAACCTTGGACCTCGGTAAGTCGCACTTGTAGCTTAACGCCAATCATTATTATGTTATTTTCTTGTATGATGTAAACGAACCACGCCTAGCTTTGATAAGCTAGACGAGGGCCTCGGTTCACATGGCAAGCACACGACATGCATATACGACCCATGCATGATCCTTGTGTGCGTACGCATGCCGAATTCTCGTAGGATCGTGCATGAAAATGGGAACGTAAGTGTCATTCTAAAATAAACTAGAATAAAACTTACCATTCGAGAAAATGAACAACGAATCAGGAAGTTTTACAAAAACTTTAAACGTGTACATTATAACAAAACGTTGGCTCACTAGGGACGAGTAGATGCTAGGGGAATACGGAATTTGCGTAGGACTCTATAGTAGTGACCTCGACATGATTACCTGGGCGTAATGAGGTGGTATGTGACGAACCACAACGAGCCATGGCTCACTGTTGGAAAGGTCGCAGCCCCTAAAGAAACTAGGAAAGGCATGCTTGCTTGCCCGTACCAATTCCCCATAGTAATTAGCACTCATTTACAATATAGGATGCACCACTTTGTACGCAAACAAGCCACAGTAGGCTGCTGCCGCTGTTGCAGCCGTTAGGCCTGCAAAGGACATGACCACGCCCTTGTGTCTCGATAATTGTCTACCTCGTGGCTGTATGTATTGGCCGGATCATGCGAGCTTAATGGAAAGAGTTAATTGTACATAATGTAAGGTGCCTCTCATGAGAAAAAGAAGACCACAACAGTGGTTACTAACCCCACTGTTGGTTGGCAGAAAACAAAAGAAAAGGGAGCAGACCATGGGGTCGGTTCATGTATTTACAAAGAGCAATAATGCATGAAATTCTCTGATTTTAAAAACTTAGACATTAGGAGTGTTAAAACTTGCATGTTTTTTAGTTTGTGGGTCATCCCAGCCGAGACCCAAACGGGTCGACAACTCATTAGCGAAACAAGACCAATTCGATAGGTGGAAAAATATAAACAACATTTTTTAGTGACAACAAAACCGAACTTTTAAACGAGTAAATGAACCTAACGCGGTCTATATAATTTATTTGACACTAAAAATATTTTAAAATCTTATTCGGGTTTTAAACGTAAAAGTTAAAAGATTTAAAGCGTAACATTTGGAATATAAAAACTAAACATCGGATACAATACTATTTTGGAAAAATTAAGGGATTAAAAGAGATAACCCGAAAACTTAAGGGTTAATTGTGTAATTTACTTAATTTGGAAATTAGAGGGACTAAAATCTGCTACATTAAAACTTAAGGGTATTAGATGTAAATAAATAATTTTTATAAATTATTTAAACGAGTCAAACGAACTGTGATATATAAAACTGGTAATTCTACGAATTAATTAACGACTACGGTATAAATAAATAGACGTGATAAGAAAATATATAAACTTATTAACTTACAAATACTGATTATATTTTCCTAAGATATGAATCGCATGAACTTGTAAATATAAGTTATGACGCATGATTTTACCAATTTATGTATATATACTTATAGGTGTAAAGTCGTGTATCATCCCTAGAGCCAACGGTCTAACAAACATTTTGAAAACATAAAACACTGCCACATAAGTGACGATATCACACCGCTAGGTGAATCATGTGAATAATTCAATTCATACATTAAGCCTTTAGAATGTAAACTCAATTGTCATAACTACTTAGTGATTGACCCGAGTCACTATTTGACGTGCATGTCCATTATCTAATTCTAGGGACGATTAACGACAAGGTGAGTTTTCATGCCACTAATTTACTGTTTTCAATCATTTTTTGGGTTGAGAACATTGCTTATTTTAACAGTTGAACACAAGTACATTTTATTGATTTACTATTGGGTCTAAGTCCCTATTCAACCCAACTTGCTATATTGCCCAATTTATCATGAACCGTTAATTACTCGTGAGCGCGAATGTTATGGATAGATCTATCAGGATTGACATCCCTGTTTGTCTTGGACTGACATTAGTCGAGCAAACACAGTTTCATTTAAGTCAGTTACGGATGTTGCGGGTTGAACTTGAACATCTGATGGGTTTATTTGTCTAATAATGATACATGTTAACGCCTCAGTGTCATGAGCTTAGACAATAGTAAATGCTTTTCATTATGATATATAGGATTGCTATATTTCATACTATGGTTATAAATCTTGTGGTTCATCACTATTATCAAACATCAAAACCTATGAACTCACTAACTTTATGTTGACACTTTAGCAATGTTTTTCTCAGGTGTTCTATCTTACGGAACTATAACGAATAAAATACGACATTTACGAGTTTTACGCTAATTAAAACGTAAAAACGGGTTTATAGTTGTTGTGAACATAAATTTACTATTCACACAGGAAAGTTGAAAATTTTAATATTAATATTTTTGATCACTCGTCTTTGTACGAAAGCTCTTGTGGGCTAAGAAACGTCAAATTAGGGCTTTTTTAACGCAAGTTCGTTTTATTTACTAAAACGATAATTATAACGTTTTTACTTAATCAACACAAATTTTTCCAAAACAATTAGATGGTGATTGAGTATATAGACTATATGTAGTATTAGTATCAAGTGCTATTTTACTAGGGAATTATAATGAGGCTCTTTCGGATGTCGGATTGACGAATATTCGATTTACGATTTAAAAATGTTCCCCCTAGCCTCCTCGTACGTCATGTCATGTACCTATTAATTATGATAGCCCTAACACGATAGTTATGATCGATAACTATATAGGATTTGTAATGGTAGTTAATTAGACGACGTACTTGGAGTACTGATACGACCCATATTTACTTAGGTTGCTTTCGGATATTTCTGTGATACGTTTTCTGCATTTACTGAATTATTTCATCACTTCATCTAGGTGTGTTCATAGCCCCATTTCTATCTCCTTGTTTTATAAACTCTACGGGTGGAATAGTAACCCCTACAAAAAAAATCGATTCTTTCTTTCACTATTCGACATTTTGTCAGTCAAAAAAAATAAATAAAAAAATTCCTTTCCTTCGCAACCAATAAACGCCTTTCCACGAAAATAGAAATACAAAATGCTTCTAAAAGATTACCAAGTAATAACCTTGGATCATACCAAGACGCAAGATGAAGTACATATTAATGTAAGCCATACATGGTTATAACGGGAATGATAAAGCAATAAAATACCAAACGCGAAATCTTATTCAAATAAATCCATAATATTTCTGTTCATGATACAACAAGATATAAAGTATAGGAAATACAACAAAGATGTAAAATGCTAAAATAACAGATGCATCGCCGTGTGAGAAGAAACACATCGGGTAGACAAGCAAAATTAGCGATGTGATGATTATAATCATAACAGGAGAGAAGATTTCGATCGGAAATTCCATGAAGATCGGTGTTCGGTGACTTCGCGGAAGAAGATGAAAAAAATGATATGGTCAAGTGGGCGATAATTTGAGATGAAGAGTGAGTAAAGTGAAATTTGAAAGATATAGGAAAAGGAATAATTATTTAAAATAATTCTGATGGACATAGTCATGACTAGCAATAGCAATTGCGATCAAACCCTGAACTTACAACAAAAGTGATTATTCAGAATAACTTATACGCTGAGATTATAATTTCACAAACACATAGATAATACACGACAACACATAAGACGATATGCACGTGGTAAGATAAACACATAAGGAGAACAAAAACTTTCAGAGGACCACGTGTATGGTGGAAAGTAGCGAAGAGATAATAAACCACCAATTGACATATAACGTGACATTATTCACCTGATGCTTGGAAGACGCGACGATTTATATACACTACGGGTCTCAGTACCGACTATGCTTACAATCACAAACAGATAACTAAAGGGAAAGGGGATGTCAATGTAAACCTAAGGTATACATAGCCTGATCAACTATGTATAAGTTAGGTCGACAAAGATATGCTCAATAGTATTCGACGTAATAACAAAAGTTTGAACGCGTACACCTTTTACTCATTCATCACATTAAAGACAATACTCAAAGCAACTATGAAAGACTGCGATTCATCAAAGATACATCATGAGGATTCAATCCTACATAAACGAAACAAAGTTAAAGATGAAACGTCCGATGATTCTTCCTGGAGGATTCAGAATAAGATTAATTAAAATGCCCAAGAACACAATCGTAATACAACCCGCTCGCCTACTGACGAAAGCTACTTTTTCCAGAAAACTTCCACGCCAATCGCCACAATGACTAGTGGCATAATAAGCCCTAGTATTACAATGATGTACTGGTGATCCTCTTCTCGTGGAACACTCGCCAAATAACTACCAACCACCACAACAAACACAACCGCGATCAGGGGAACGAGATACGACATTTTAACCGAAGGAAGGATGAAAAATTTAAGTAAGAAAACTTATCTTATGTTTTGACAAATGTGAGAAATTGACAAATTATATATGGAGTGGAGATAACGGTTCGCCACATTACTAGCCGTTAGAGCCCCACTCGCCACTTTCGTCTTTTTCTTAACCCATACCGCGAACACGACAACTTGAATTCAGGACGAAAGACTGCGATACCCCATAGAAATTTAAATCTTATTTCAAACCCTTAAGGTAAAATCAATCACCGAAAATTTTTCGAATTGCTATTTAATCTCATAAATTAATTATTTTGGGAATTGAAAAAGTTTGCAAATTGATAACGCTATCCCTAAACCACTTTATGATATTGAAGAGAGACAGTAATCATGTTCACTTAATTATTCAATTCAGAATTATCACGCAAACACTTTATAATACTGTGTGGAGACAGTAGCCATAATCACTCAATTGTTCCATTTTAAAATGTATACTCAAGCACTTTATAACACTGTGGCAAGACAGCAGTCACGAAACAATTTTTTTTTCTTTTACGAAATACTGTGATACTACATAAGGCAAATGCATTCACTAGAACTTATTAGACTACTAACAAAAAAAACCCGTTGTGTTACAAAGGTGAAAATACAAGTACATAGTTTAAGGCAAAAATACTTTATTCAAGGCAGTACAACAACATGGTTACAACAGTTCTTAAATCGTTAATTCGATGACTCGTATTCTGAGTCGTACCTCACTATCCCAAATTCTAAAAAGAACTCATTATCTTCGGCTTGTTTTTGCCTAATTTTCTCCTCTTGTGCCTTTTGTTCATGGCCTCTTCTTCCAACGCTTCTTTTAGAGCTTCTTCATCCATACGAAGTTGATGTAACTCTTTCTCGGTAAGAGAGCAATTAGCTTGTGATGATAAACAATCTATACCTTCGCGTGTACGGTGGGAGTACTTTTCCTGGAGCCAAGCCAACTTAGCACCCATTTGTTTCTCTAGCTGTGCCGCCTTTCCATAACATAGAAAGATGCAGCTTGCGATCCTTTTCAGAACTTTCTTTTAAGAGAGTGCCGATCAAAGCACGGCTCTCTTGAGAAATGTCATTGCACTTCTCATAAGCTTTTCTAAGGTCGTCTCTGACAGCGCATGAATCTTCAAACCGAAAGGCTAACTCCAAAAGCGCATCCTGACGACCCTTGTCTTCGTTAATTAATCTTTGCACCAAGGCTTCGATTTTGGAGTCGGTATGGGGAAGCGAACAGGCCATTCAAAATATTTTTACCTTGTATTGGGATTTAAGTTTGAAGATTTGAGAGAAATAAGATAGTATTTATAAGACAAAAAAAAGAAGCGAAATAATTTAAGATTTTGTTATTTACTTCAACGGATATATCCCCAAGATTTTGTCGTATTGGCTCGTCCCGATGATGAGACATTCATCTAGGGATACGTGAGGACCAGTTCAAGAGCGAATATCCACACTTGTTCGCAAACCCACAATCTCCTACGACGTCTTGATTTCGGGACGAAATCTTCTAACCTGGGGAGACTGTGACACTCCGTAAAAATTTAGATTTTTTGTTTTACCTTAAGTAAAACTATGTACCGCGATATTTGTAAAATTTACCGTTAATCTCAAAAAGAGAATTATCCTATGAGCAACATGTATTACTTCGTGTTATAAAGGGTCTAAATAGCACGCGAATATTTCTATTTCTACTTTGTGTCTAAAGAGATATTTTAGAACTTATAGCGGTGAAATCATATTTATTTCACATTTTGTGAAACGAAATCATTTACTTATATTATTTTTATGAAAACGTCTTTACTCAAAATAAATACCCGTACCCATGTCAATACCCAAGGTTTTCCCTATAAAGACTTTATCTCAGTACACTACCCATCTCAAAATTTAGGCATAACAATTTAAGAGCTATGGCAACCCGTGACCAAATTCAAAATACAAGATAAAAACATCATCATATATATTACTTACACAATTACCCCACCTATTTCATTTCTTTTCTAAACCTTTACAAGCTATATGTCCCAACACCTGATAAAAAATTCAAAGGCCAAGAATAGTGTCATGAAGTACCAATGATGACCAATAGTATCATGAAATAGCACTATTATCATATTCTTCAATAGTATGTAAAAATAATGCCCCTTCACATGTAATTGAAAGTCCAGTAGAGTGAAGTAATTCGTTGTATAAATGAGGGCATGCATTACACTTCTAGCACAACTTATTTACGAAAATAAGAAGGAAGCAAATACAGTTTGAGTTTAGGGCTTCGTTGGATTCAAGGGTTAAAGGACGCCGGGTTTAAAAGGGGTAGTAACCAAGAGAGGTTCGAGCTTCTCATCACCATCACCTATCCACATTGTCTAACAAACTTGGACCTCGGTAAGTCTCCCTCGTAGCTTAACGTCTATCTTTATTATGTCATTTACCTCGTAGTCTAACGAATGACGCAAACGAAACACGTCTAGCCTTGACAAGCTAGACGAGGGCCTCAGTCTTGCATGGCAAGTACACGACACACATGGTACAACCCATGCGTGATCCTTGTATTCGTACATATGCCAAACCTTTCGTCGCACCATGCGTGAAATGTTGGTGCGTAGACAATTAGTGTAAAAACCATATCGTTCATGAGAACGAATAACGAACCAAGAGATTTTTAGAAGAACTTTAAACATGTATGAGATTATAAACGTTGGCTCACTAGGGACGAGTAGATGTTAGGCTATACGTGATTTATGTAGCGCTAATATGTGTTGACCTCGACATGTTATCGGGACGTAACCAGTTGACATATGACGAACCACAGCGAGCCGTTGGCTCACTGTTGGACGTCACAATCCCTAAAAGAACCCGAGAAAGGTATGCTCGTCGGCGTGTACCAAGACCTTGTAGTACTTGACATCGGTTTACATCATGAGACGTACCACAATGTACGCAAATACGCCATAAAATGGCTGCTGCCATGGTCGCAGCTGTTAAACTTGCTAAGGACGTAACATCGTCTTGTGTTTTAGTGTATGACGGGATCATTGCTAACCATATACCACGGGATCATGCGAGGTAAGTACAAGGACCTAGTTATACATGTTGGGTGTTACAATATGTAGAAGAAGGAACCACAACAGTGGTTACCAGCTT
>BQNB010126753.1:0-19548 GCA_026074375.1 Tanacetum coccineum | reverse complement strand
CTTCATGATATTTTAATGGTTGTGGGTTTGGTATCAATTAGTGAATTACTAGATAATAAAACTGGTTTTTCTCATTAAAGGTTTAAGAGCATCTCCAATGTGTGTAACAAGTTTTGAAAGCCCGCGCTTCGCTGCTGCGAGTTTTGTTAAATTCTTTTCGGTTAAGGGAGCGTTTTTTTTCTTTTGAGTTGCTTATTGTTTTAAACCGACAGCCGATAACCGTCGCTTATCTCCGTCGCTTATCACGCCTTGTCTCAATTTTAAATGTCAATACAGATTACTAAAGCTAACCTTAAAATTTTAAATGGCGTAACCATGGTTGCATTTTAGTTGGATATATATTATCGGTTTCAATATAAGATTGCCGAAACAGATTTATAGTAGCATCAAATTTTAAAGTAGGTTTAAACAGCAGTTACAAAGAGGTGCTAAGCTTAAAATTTTAAATTTCACTTGCAACATTTTGTACATGTTATAAAACTGTGACACGGAAAAAACGGAACGAAAAATATAAAGTTTAACAGGTCAAAAGTATGAAACTGTCAAAATTTACGCAACAGAAACTGATAAAAAACTGTGTTGCACTGTAAAAAAGAGAGGTACAAAAGGAATCTTTCGTACTTTTTGGCACTATTTAGTGGGGCGGGGGTACCAATAGTAGCACCCTTTCAACTTATCAAATTAGAATCAATTTTGCTTTCTAAAAGTAAGATTGCACCTGCTTCTATTTTTAGGATTAAGATTCACCTAAGTGTCATATTGCCATTTTGGTGAGTCTGGAATACGATCACAAAACATACATGAGAAGGTTGGTCACTGGACTCTATTAATAACAATGAAAACAAAATTTTTAAGAGTTGTTGTGAATCAACATTCTATAGTCAAATGTAGTTTATTACATATGATTATGATAACACAATTATATACAATAGGAAGCAGTCTGCACATAATGTCATGAGCACGAATATTCTCCATGAAATGCTTATCTCTGAAGAGTTATTAGTGGAATCTGTAGGTTCACATATCAGTGATATCTTGACTCGACCACCTTTACAACACCATTTGTACTTAATTCTTCCATTAGGAGTATGCCTTCAAGCTGCTCGGCATACCAAAAATGGGCTTCAAAAACTCAGACTTTATCACAATCTGCTATATGTCGAAGAAGGACTTGAAAAATATAGCCGAAGATGGACACAAAAAAAGATAATTATCTTGGTTTCTTGTTGTGTGGGACGTAAAACTTGTATTGTCTGTAAGACGCGATGATGTTGATGGGTTGTGAAGCTGGAAGTTGAGGAACTTCAGCAGTAGCTTAATCACCAAATACACCATAGTCGGTTAACCACTCCAGCTCTCCAAATTCGAGTTGTTCTTTATGCACACCAAAAGGTCACGTTTAGAGGCGGATTTTTTAACTTATTTACTTATAAATAAATTCACTGTGGAGCACTTTAACAGTTCAAATAAGTGCATACGAAGTGCTAATTGTTTTATTAGAAAAGAAGAGACAGGTAATAAACCTTATCACAGGATTCAAAATCTGAAAATTGTAAGAGATCATCAACAACCTTTCGTGGTGAATTGTATCAAGATATTTGCTGCATTAGTGTTTCCACGGCAACAACCTGTGGCACTACATGTTGGCTCTTTTCGGGCTCTTGGGTGGAACCGGAAGTAAGAGCCACACGAATCCTAGTGGCAAAGAAACGCTGGTGGTTGGCAGCAGGGCTACCTGCTGAATGAATTAGTCCATCAGTCACGACAGAAGATTGCTCTGTCCTCTACACAGAAGATAGATAACAAAAAAAAACGTCATTTTTCATGTTATGAACTTTGTATCATGATCTGTTTGTCTTATCTTAAAGATAAGGTTGTTGAATGTTAAACCCCGTCGGTTATGATATACTCCGTATTATTTAGCCATTATTTATAGACTAGTGAAACCCTAAACCCTAATGGACCTAATCCCACAAGTCGGGCTTGAGCCCACTAACCTATCACCTGATACCCCCCGCGGTCCGAGCGGTGAAATCACGAAATCTCGAACTAGAGCAAAATATAAAACAACAAGTATTTATAAACTGTTTTTGCTGATGAAGATGCGGGATAGCAAAAGAAACAGTGTTCATAGTCTTCAAGATCTAGCAGCGGAAAATGAGCATAAATGAAGCGCATAAAAGATCCTAGCAAGATGATAACATTGTGTTCTTTTTTGTTGTCGTTGAGGTTTGTTAAATGAAAGGAGATAAGAAAATGAAATAAACTTGAAAGAAAGCTGATGGATAGTGACAAGAGTGGAGATCGATTACACAAGATCGAAGCAAAAGAAAAAAAAATGATGGAAGGAGATAAATGGTGATAATTAATGTTGTACCGGAAAATGGAGAATGAAGGAGAAGGATAAAATTTGACAGGATGGCATAGATGCAGTGGCTCATGACGGCCGACTAGATTTTATGATCTAACTCGCTCTAATGGTAAGACATATAACCTCTTCACAATATGTATAGGGACAATTCTAGTTTTGCCCCTTAGGGAAAATGTGCTAGCACTAAATGCCCCAAAATTTTCTTTTTTCTCCAAATGCCCCAGGGCGACCTGGACGCGTGCTAAAATATGACTTGTTTCGGTTGGAACCCGTTTTGACCCACTACTTAATTCACCCAAATCAGCCAATTTGTGTACCCTAAAACTACAAAGGGGGTGTTTGGATTAGCTTAATATATACGCAGTTATTATAAGCACTTGAAAACAGCCCCTTAGGTAGCTATTCTAATAAGCAATCTCCATATAAGCATTTTAATAAGCAATCCAAACAGCCCCAAAAAATAGTTATTATAAAAAAGCAATTCGAAAGCTACCTGGTTACGGTTACGGGTCCTACTGCTCTTTCTTCGAGGCTTATGTGAACAAAGAGACATCTATGCCTTGAATAAATCAGTTAAGTAAACTGTGGTAACTTCCGCATCATCCCAAGTGCACGTTCCCTCGACTTCGACAACTTAATCACAAACTCTGTAGCAACCGCAAGCAACAATAATTTAGAGACAGGTGTATATATTTATTAATACATCCCACAAAAACCAATTTCTTACCATGAGATATGCACCATCGTTAAGCAAGTGATTCTCCTTTGTTCCGCCCGTCTTACATCTTCCCAGGTGGTTTCTTTAAATGTGACGCTTACACTCAGCAATCCTACAAAACACAATATCTCAACATCATGCCTGATATATAATCATAAAATGATATACATGCTGCATCCTGTACTAAATAAGCTGTGATGTATTAAAACTAATAATATCAAGACCTATAATTGCATAGCTTGATTCGTTACATGTACCCTTGCATACTTTACACTCAGCTGAGCCCGTTTCCATTTTCATCTTCCATGAAAACACATTGTGTGCCACCTACTCATCAAACCATTTGTTATTAAAAGCTTAAAACACATTTTTACCTATACTAAACCAACATTCGTTACAACAAATTTGCTAACGCTATACGTTTTTTCGGACACATTCATATAAACAAAAGTTTATGATAAAATATGGAACTCATGCTTCATTCCTGAAGTACGTATTTTTTTATTCTATGCTTGGTGAGAACACATTTATATGAACTTTAAACAATATGCAACATAGTGTATACTAACTTACTTATGAAATCGATGTGTGAATGAGTTGTGTAAATATGATTATTGTTCAGAGCTAGCATATATTGTGAAACATAACAACACGCGCCCACATTCTGCGTCCAAATAATTCTTGGCAAAGCTAACATCAATTATCTCAGTTTCAAAACATAACAACAACAAACACCATCAATCCAGTATTCAATTTGGTCCATATGTTATTTTAGTTTATCGATTGTACGTTGTTGTGAAACCAAATGAAGAGTCTATTCAGTTTATTAGCTGTTGTAGGTCCCAATCATTTGGATCTACGTAAATATCGAAAGATTATCAAAATAAGTAACATCATTATTTACGTCTCTCATCTTTGTTAAACTAACTTGTAGGCAAATGTGCATTCTAGCTCCTTGTACATAAATTAAACACAATTAAACCACCATTAAATTCCAACTTAATTAATCCCCAATTACAATACTGAGATTTCAATTTAACACAACTCCAATATTCGAAAGAAAAAAAATCAATCAATGAGATGGAGAGTACCTTTGGACGTTTTCCAGATAACGTTCTCCAACCAAAAGCCTGTGCATCACTAATCTGTTGCTTGCTAACCGGATCCTCTTCATTTTCCATCCTCTAGAAACACTTCCAGCAACTACAAACAAAAGAAGCCAAAAATGTCACTGCAATTTTCACTTACACATTTCATCAATTTTTACAAAAACAACACCAAATTACCTAAAACATTAACATTTCAATACCCTTTTAATGTGGCTTATTTAACTAATATGTTGATAAAACTTTGACATTTCAATACCCTTTTAATGTAAAATTAGGGGTAATACTTACCTTATAGTTTTAGAGTAGACGCTGAGACAATGCAAGCCTCGTCGGAAAACCCAATTGTTCCCCGGAAAACCCGACAATTGAGGGACGTGGATGATGTGTGTGTTAAACGAAAACACGTGTCACCTATGTGAAAGATATGAGTGAGAGATGGATAACGAGTGGAAGGAATCTAAAAACTAACGTGACCTAAACCATAATCTAATTAAAAATTGTCCTTACCAACAAATCCGACCACAAAAAGCTGCAAACCTTCACCTCTAATATCACTCAAATCTCTTTCAAACATACAAAATTGATCTAGACAGTGGGCTGTGTGTTTTTTTTTGGGAAACCACCGTGTGTGTGTTTTTGAAGCGGTGGAAATGATATAGAAAAATGAGAGAGATAATGGGGGCGGTGGAACCACTTGTCTATAAAACCTTACACGCTTATTTATTAATATTGTTACTGTTTATAAGGATTAAAAATTTATTATTTCGAAAACACTGTAGCAAATGAGTGTGTAAACATAATGACAAATGTCATAGTTTTTAAAATATACATATCTATCTATCAAACCAATTGTAATTTGGAAAATGATAATACATTTTCTTATAAAAAATTTATGGGGGGGCGTTAGATTTAAATATTAAGGTTAGTGAGGCTTTTCTCCTTAAAATGGAAGTTCCTACTCGATGGATTAAAAGTATTCCGATTAAGGTAAACGTTTTTGCTTGGAAACTTTATCTCGATCGTTTACCTACTAGATCGAATTTGTCTCGTAGGAATGTCTCGCTTCCGTCTTTGGCTTGTCCTCTTTGTGATCACGTGCTCGAGGATTCATCCCATTTATTCTTCGGTTGCTCTGTGGCGAAAGATATTCAGAAGTTAATTTGTAGATGGTGGAATTTGGATGTTCATCCTTATGAGTCGTACGAAGATTGGCTCTCTTGGTTCAAATCTATCCGTTTAGGTTCTAAGACGAAAGAGGTGTTGGAAGGCGTGTTTTACGTTTCTTGGTGGAGCCTTTGGAACTTCAGGAACCAATTCCTTTTTGCGTCTCCTATTCCCCGAAAGGATACTATTTTCGACAATATTGTTTTACGCTCTTTTTATTGGTGTGTAGCTAGATGTAATAGAACTTTGAATTGGGTTAGTTGGCTTCAACACCCTTTTTTGATTCCTTTGTAATTTACTAGCTCCTTGCTAGTGGTTCTAATAAAGTCGCCGTTCAAAAAAAAAATTGCTGTTCGCGAATTAACACTAACGCTGAGCGTTACTGAGCTTTTAAGAACCTACAAGAAAAGAAAGTAACAGAAAGAAAAGAAAGTAAAGGAAAGAAAAGTTTTAAGCTTAGTACTACAAAATCTAATGCTTACATAGAGTTGAAGTGAACAAGAAAGGAAAAAAGTTTATATACAATTAGCAATTAGCCGCGATGTTTGAGAGGTTTAATGTTAAAACAAAAAACGAGCAAGGACAATCATGTCCTTTTTGAGTGCAATCAAAATATTACTTTCCTTAGGCCGGTTTCTCGATCCGGTCCGCGGTTCGTTTTGCTCACCCCTACTCTAATGTATTGTACTAAATATTTTAAACTTGCTTTAAAGTTATTTTGTTTTACTAATATAAAAACAATATACATAATTTGTGTTAGCAAAATAGGAGTTCAGGTATGCAAAACAAGATTTTAAGCATTTTGTAACAATATTGTTCCGAAGAAGCTGTTAAGTTTTAACACTAACGCTGCGTTCTCGAGTTTTAAACCACAAGAAAAGAAAGTAAAAGAAAAGAAAAGAAATGTAAAGGAAAGTGAAAAATTTGATACACGTTTTTATTTATGTATGTTTAATACACGTTTTTATGCACACATTTTTATGTACGTTTTTATACACGCTTTAATACACATTTTTATATACGTTTTTTCATAAGTTTTTATTTACGTTTTAGGCACCTTTTTATACATGTTTTTATGCATGTTTTTATACACGTTCTTATGCACGTTTACATGTTTTATACACGTTTTTATATACGTTTATAAAAAAAATTATAAGTTTTTATATACGTTTTATGTACCTTTTTATAAAACCGTGTATAAAACCATGTATAAGTTCTTATAGAAGTTTTTATTCACGTTTTTATAAAACTATGAATAAAAACGTGTATAAAAATGTGTGTATAAAAACGTGTATTCGAACGTGTATAAAGCCGTGTTTAAAACCATGCATAGAAACGTGTATAGTAATGTGTGTATAAAACCGTGTATTAAACCATGTATAAAAACATGTATAAAATGTGTGTAAATTTTAAAAATAATCAAAAAATAATCTTTTGTTAACATTTGTTAGCTAAAGGACTAACATTGCAAACATTCGTTGGTTAAAGGACTAACGTTGCACATAAAAGGGTGTCAACCGGTTATAAAGAAAAAAGCTACAAGTTGCCGGTCAAAAAGCTGACGTGTATAATGACACGTTTACGAATTCGCAAAGCAGAATGAGTGTATATTTGTTTAGTGAAGTCTTTTCGTAACACTCCAAAATGTATATATGTGTTCGGTGTATGTATTTGTTTGGGTTTCCTGTAGCTTTCTCGCAACGTCATATTGACATCACCACTCCCGCATGTATTAAGAACCTCACACTCTCTTACCCGTCAAACAATCTCTCCATAAGTATATAATTTTGACGCTTCAAGTTTGTATTGATTCGAATTAAGGTTAAAGTTGTAAGAAGTTTAAATTAAAATAAAATAAACCACTAAAAAGGTGAAAAAATTAAAGTTCAAAAAAGTATATTAAAATGGATATTAAATTAAAGAGCAATTTTTTAAAATTATATATGATTAATTAGATAATAATCATAATAAATAATTAAGAAGATATCAATTTGAAAATGGTGATTTTCACATTAAGGTTAAAGTTGTAAAAAAAGTTACATTAAAATAAAATAAACCATTAAAAAGTGAAAAAACCAAATTAAAAAAATACATTAAAATAGATATTGAATTAAAGAGCCAAAACTTTTAGAAAATATAATGAAATTAGATAATAATATAAATGAATAGTTAAGAACATATTTCAATTTGAAAATAAATGTGATTTTTCAAATGACAGATGACACATGTCACACTAAGAACCATTTATGAAAAATGCGATAAAAGGTCAAGATCTCACCTATTAACTTAATTTTTAGTAAGACTCACATTATAAATGCTTTATATATTATTAGTCGGATGCCCGCGCACAGCGACGGCGATAAATATACTTATATTATAAAAATATTGTGAAAAACATTGTGTGTTACTACCGCACGAGAAAAACATTGTCAACCTAATTCTTTCCACAATTTCATACCCGCTTAGTGAAATCTTATCACAATACTCTTAATGTATGTATATGTGTTTCAGTGTATGTATTTGTTTGGGTTTCCCGTAGCTTTCCCGCAACGTCATATTGACATCATCACTCCCGCGTGTACAAAGACACTCACACTCTCTTAGGCGTCAAACAATCTCTCCATAAATATATAATTTTGACGATTCAAGTTTGTATTGATTCAAATTAAGTTGTAAAAAAGTTGATTTAAAATAAAATAAACCCAATAAAAAGTGAAAAAATTAAAGTTTTTAAAAATATATCAAAATTGATATGGAATTAAAGAGAATTTTATTTTAAAAAATGATGAAATTAGATAATAAAAAAATTAAATAGTTAAAAAATATATTTTAATTTGAAAATAAAAATGATATTTTAAATGAGTAATGACACATGTCAGTTTAGGAACCATTTATGTAAAATATTATAAATTTTTATCTAATATACATAGATTAACATTACTAGAAAACGTTGGGAGAAGTGATGGAGAAGAAATGATAAAAGGTGACGTGGAATAAAAAAATTAAAAAATTAATGACGTGGATATATAGCCGGTCATATTGGTCATATTGTCACAAAACAAACAAGTTCGATGGTCTAGTAAGGACGAAATTTAGTTCGTTGGTCATGTCGGGACATTTTGAAAAGTTCGTAGGTATTTTTCTCCCGACTTTTACCTTATCAAACGAAAAAGACATAAGCCAAATCAACCCCCCAACCCCTTCTAAAAAAAAACTCAAACAAATAAAAAATATTAGGTAAATCTTGTCTCACATACAATATTAGCATGTTAAGTATTGATTATTCACCTAAATCTTATCACACATACAATGTTGTCTCACATGCTAGCTTCCTACTAATTTGTAAATGCTCATGTACGTGAATTATATGTCTTAAACAAGTTGGAAACCCAAGTTGATGTTGATAAATACAATCACCATAATACATTAAAGAAAGCTGAGTTTCACAGCACCATATGTGCTTTATAAAGATTTGGGTGATGCATATAGGCTGTTTGATGAGATCTTAATGAAACTATCGATTTTCGTGGAGTGTTATGTTGGTGAGTGTGATAAAGCTGTGATATATGAAATGTTTTGAGATTTTTAGGGAGTATGTAAAAATGATGTTTGATATGTGTTGTGATTGTGGAAAAGTGGGTGACTGTTACTTTTGATCTTGTAATACATAAAAAAATGGTTGTGGTGATGGAGAAGAAATGATAAAAGGTGACGTGGAATAAAAAATTTAAAAAATTAATGACGTGGATATATAGCCGGTCATATTGGTCATATTGTCACAAAACAAACAAGTTCGATGGTCTAGTAAGGACGAAATTTAGTTCGTTGGTCATGTCGGGACATTTTGAAAAGTTCGTAGGTATTTTTCGACTTTTACCCTTATCAAAAAGAAAAAACATAAGCCAAATCAACCCCCCCAACCCCTTCTAAAAAAAACTCAAACAAATAAAAAATATTAGGTAAATCTTGTCTCACATACAATATTAGCATGTTAAGTATTGATTATTCACCTAAATCTTATCACACATACAATGTTGTCTCACATGCTAGCTTCCTACTAATTTGTAAATGCTCATGTACGTGAATTATATGTCTTAAACAAGTTGGAAACCCAAGTTGATGTTGATAAATACAATCACCATAATACATTAAAGAATACATATTATACATTGCTAAAGAGTTAGAAAAAGGGTAAAGTAACATAACATCCAATACCGTCATTCACGGTGTATGAGTGAGGTTGAGACATACACAATCATACCCCTACTTAAGGTAGAAAGACTGCTTCCAGTTTTACCAAAGATAGAAAAAGACCTCTGTCTCAAAAAACAAGAGTGATAACCACTTGATCGGCTGATCCAACCTTGCTATGTTAAAGAGTTAAGATATTTTTAATCTCATCAAATCCTCTGGTTTAAAATTATGCTCCAACATTTAGTGGTTATCACTCTTGTTTAAAATTATGCTCCAATATTTTTAATCTCATCAAATCCTCTGGTTTAAAATTGCCCATAGTAAAATGACTAAAATACCCTGGTCTTCAACCTCTAATTACGATTACGGACCTGTTCCATTTAGGTTCTTTCATTATTGGTTCGAAATTAAAGGTTTTGATAAATTTGTTGAAGATTCTTGGAAAGAAGCTGTTGTGGTTTGGTTATAGACTAGGTTTTGAAAATGACCCAGTTCCCTATAACCTTGGCTCTGATACCATCTGTAACACCCCCAAAATCAGGTAGCAGCGGAATGGTAACAATGGGGTGCTACGTCAAAGTACAACAATCAAGATATAGGAAACGACCTTAAATGGACGTTTTAAGATAAGATTTCATTCGATGCCATAGCAAAATATCAGAGTTCATACATTAGGTCCCATATGTTTTAAAAGTCATAAACATTTCCACATGCGTTTTTAATTAAACAAAAGCTTCATACTACCAAAAGGCGACTTAAGTTTTTATAGATAAAAGTTGCATCGAATTTAAATAAACACAGAATCCATCTTCATTGATATCCATCACGGCTCCCATCCAAGCTTATACCTTAGGACCTGAAATTAAACATGCTAAAAGTCAACACAAAGGTTGAGTGAATTCATAGGTTTGTCGGTAAAAGAGTGGACCACAAGATTTAAGTAATAGTAGACCATGAATCATATTCAGTAGTCCAAAAACAGGTATTATTGCACTAAGCTCATGACACCGAACCTTACCACGTAATAAGTAATCGTAATATATGCCCCACGCAGTAAAAAGGATGATGCCAAACAACCAACGTATTATTCAAATGTTAAATGCACCATGAGTCAACTTGTGACCCCAAAGAAAGGTGGGAATTGTCAGTCCCGATTGATCTATCCACAACACTCGCGCTTACTAATATAGCAACTCACGGTTCAAGATAAAAGGGGACTTAGTGGCAAGGGTACTTAGGAAATAATATGATCACGAAATAGCATACAGTTTTAAAACACTTGTGTCCGTAGTAAAACAAGCAGGTAATTCCACCCCGTAGAGTTTGTAAAACAAGTAGATAGAAATGGGGCTATGAACTCACCTCGAGTGAATGGTAATCAACAAGTATTCACAATAGAAAAATGCGTCACGAAGGAATCCGAAGGCAACCTAATCCAATATAGGTCGTATAAGTACTAAACACTTTGATTATTTATAGGTCGTATAGCTCATCATACTATCATTCGGGCTATCATAATTAAGAGGTCATGTAGTGACGTATGAGGAGCTAGGACACTTTAAATCGTAAATCCAACAACTCGTCGATACGCCACCCCGAAGAGGCCTCATTATGAAACTCCCTAGTAATATAGTACTTTGATTAACTAATACCACATATAATTCTATATAGCTACATCACCATCTAATCGTTTTAGTGAAATCATATTTATAAAGTAAAAACGTTTATAAGTATACTTTAGTAAAACTGGCGTAACTTTCTCGTTTTAAGTCCGTTTCTTTCGTTTCTTACGTCCACGCCTTCGTATTAAGACGAGTTATCAAAATATAACATTTTCAAAATTTGAGTTTTTCTGATGAATAGTGATTTTACTGTTCATAACAGTTATATATTTATTTTTATAGATTTAGTTATCGTAAATCTCGTAAATGTCGTAACTTATTCGTTTTAACTCCGTTTTTAGCGATTCTTTCGAGTACGTTCTCGTATTTAAAAGTTTTATCATATTAATGATGTTTTAAAAATATAAGTTTCTGTGGTGAATAGTAATTTTTATAAAAATAGTTTTATAAAAGTATATATTTAACGTAAACTTGAAATCGTCGTATCTTTTTCGTTATAAATCGGTTTTTCGAGTTTCTTATCATTTTGGAATCGTCATGAGGTGTATTATCTTTATAAAATGTAAAACCTACTGTCTAAAACACGAATTAAAACAGCCCACAAATGTCTTTAACCTCACATGAAATCATAAACTTTCCTTAATTAACTTTTAATCACTAGTTTATACTTAAACATTTTCCACTTAAACCAACATGTTAACATACTTATAATCTCATTATTCCATGATATTACCAATCACATATCATATGAAAAAGTGTACAAAATCATAATCACAAGTAAGTTATCCATTTAACATGTTTAAAACCCTAAATGGTGATTTAGTTATATAGAACATGTAAACACATAAAAATGATAAAAGTAAAGACATAAAGGTTTATAGATAACCTTATAGTGATGTATGATGATGAGAGATATGTGCTAAACCCTTGTTTAGACTTTAAACCAAAGCTTGCACAATCAAAGAAACCCTAAACCATAATCTTCCATTCTTTGCTTCAATACTTGTAAATGGTTAACCAAGGCTTGCAAACACCTTAGTATATCTTAGAAATGATGTGTGATGGCTTGTATATGTTGAAGAAAAATTTGTATGGATTATGTAAAGGGGTGTTTTGTTGCCGTGAGCTAGAGAGGAGGAGGGATAAGAGATTTTGTAAACTTTCACCTTAGAAATAAAGAGTGTGTGTTCTTTCTTACTAGCTCATTTCCTTATATACTTCTTGGACTTAGATGAGATCAAGACTAGATTCATAAAAAACCATGAGTGTTTTTAGGGAAGTACTTGGTCCTTGTGATTAATGTTGTGTTTTTATGTTTCCAAATGAGGACATCATCCTATGGATTTAAGGAATTGTGTTTTATAACTAGATATTTCCTTGCCATTTATCTTGTATAAAGAAAGAATTGAAGGTATACTTGTTATTAATAAGTTGTAAGTAAATGTAAGTTGTATACTTGTATCAATTGTATGTCTTGTTTATTTCCTTTATGTATATGGGGCGTCACATATGATATACTTAGGTAAAGTTTTATAAACTTTGATCATTAGAAATAAAAATAGTTATTTGTTGAAGCGTATATTTTTTTTAGTGGTTCCGGGTATGCCTAAATGTATTTAATTGCGAAACGTAACGTTTTACGCAACCAATAAAAATAAAATATAAAAAGTTTATTATTACTTTCTTAAAAATAATATAATGCTCGCTTGGCGAAACTTTGATTCGTTTGGTGTCCGTTTACGCTAATTGATAATTTATAGCTTACGCGATTTAACTTAACTAATAAAATTAAAAGTAAACGCGTACGAAAAAATAATAATTAGTAAAACAGATGACGTCGTAAATGACCTGAAAATACAGAATGTTACAGACTTGAGGTCTGGTTATCACCAACTCAGAGTTCGTGATGAGGACATTCCAAAGACAGCGTTTAGGACTCGTTATGGCCACTACGAGTTCCAAGTAATGCCTTTTGGATTAACTAACGCACCAGCAGTATTCATGGATCTGATAAATCGGGTGTGCAAACCATACTTAGATAAATTCGTGATCGTTTTTATTGATGACATCTTGATCTACTCCAAGAGCAAGGGAGAGCACGCAGAACATTTTAAGTTAATTTTGAAGTTGCTTAAGAAGGAAGAATTGTACGCCAAGTTTTTGAAGTGTGAATTTTGGCTGTCGAAGGTACAATTCCTTGGTTACGTGATTGATAGTGAAGGCATTTATGTGGACCCAGCTAAGATTGAGTCAATCAAGGATTGGGCATCGCCCAAGACTCCGACATAGATTCGTCAATTTTTAGGTCTTGCTGGCTATTACCGACGATTTATCAAAGGTTTCTCGAAGATTGCCAAACCTATGACGAAGTTGACTCAAAAGAACGTGAAGTTTGATTGGAGTGAAAAGGCAGAAGCTGCATTTCAACTGTTGAAGCAAAAATTGTGTAGTGCACTGATCTTAGTAAAAACTTCGTGGTTTACTGTGATGCTTCTCGTAAAGGGTTGGGCGCAGTTTTGATGCAAAGGGAGAAAGTCATAGCCTACGCGTCACGCCAACTTAAGATTCATAAGAAGAATTACACTACACATGACTTAGAGCTTAGAGTTGTAGTGTTTGCTTTCAAAATGTGGAGATATTATTTGTAACATATTCTTGATCAGAAAGAGTTGAACATGAGACAACGTAGATGGTTAGAGCTGTTGAGCGATTACAACTGCGAAATTCGTTATCATTCGGGAAAGGCGAACGTGGTGGCGGATGCCTTGAGCCGAAAGGAACGGAATAAGCCACTACGAGTTCGAGCTTTGGTTTTGACGATTGGTCTGAACCTTCCTGTGCAAATTTTAAACGCTCAAGTTGAGGCGAGGAAAGAAGAGAATTTTGGAACCGAAGATCTGTGTGGTATGATTAAGAAGCTAGAGCAACGTACTGATGGAACATTATGCTTGAATGGGAGAAGTTGGATACCTTGTCGAGGTAACTTAAGAGAGTTGATTATGCATGAATCGCATAAGTCAAAATATTCAATTCATCCTGGATCGGACAAGATGTACCAAGATTTAAAGAAACTGTATTGGTGGCCGAATATGAAAGCAGAAATTGCCACCTACGTCAGTAAATGTTTGACATGTGCCAAAGTCAAGGCCGAATGCCAAAAACCATCCGGTTTGTTGGTTCAACCTGTGATCCCAGTATGGAAGTGGGAGAACATTACTATGGATTTCGTTACTAAGTTGCCAAAGACGTCGTCTGGTCAAGATACAATTTGGGTAATTGTAGACCGACTCACAAAATCCGCTCATTTCTTACCAATGAAGGAACTGGCTCCCCCCCCCTCAATGGAGAAGTTGACGAGACAATACTTGAAGGAAGTAGTCTCGAGGCATGGAGTGCCGGTTTTGATTATTTCTGATCGAGACAGTAAATTTACATCTCATTTCTGGCAATCGCTGAACAAAGCCCTAGGTACTCAATTGGATATGAGTACGGCTTACCATCCACAGACTGATGGTCAAAGTGAAAGAACCATCCAAACTTTGGAGGACATGCTACGTGCTTGTGTGATTGATTTTGGGAAAGGTTGGGATAGACACCTACCTTTGGTGGAGTTTTCTTACAACAACAGTTATCACACTAGTATCAAAGTTGCACCGTTTGAAGCTCTCTATGGCCGAAAATGTCGATCGCCTATTTGTTGGGCTGAGGTTGGAGACGCTCAGCTCACTGGTCCGGAAATTATTCATGAAACAACTGAGAAGATCATTCAGATCAAGAAGCGTATTCAAGCTGCACGAGATAGACAGAAGAGCTACGCCGATAGGAGACGTAAGCCATTGGAATTTGAGGTTGGAGATAAGGTCATGTTGAAAGTGTCGCCATGGAAAGGGGTGATACGTTTTGGCAAACGGGGGAAGCTGAACCCTCGCTATATTGGACCTTTCAAGATTCTTGCTAAAGTGGGAACGCTTGCTTATCGACTTAAACTCCCAGAGCAATTAAGCCGAGTTCATAGCACTTTTCATGTTTCCAATTTGAAGAAGTGTTTCGAAGACGAACCACTAGCTATTCTGTTGGATGAGATCCAGATTGATGACAAGCTTAATTTCATTAAAGAACCAGTTGAAATTATGGATCAAGAAGTTAAACGGCTAAAGCAAAGTTGCATTCCAATCGTGAAGGTCCGTTGGAATTCGAGACGAGGGCCCGAGTTTACATGGGAGCGTGAAGATCAAATGAAGAAAAAGTACCCTCATCTTTTCGTTAACCCTTAGTCCACGTCTTAAGCTTTGAGGACAAAGCTCTTTTGACGGGGGAAGAATGTCACACCCCGAAAATTTCAGGTCAATATTTGAAACTTTTCAGATCATTATTTTTGACTTTTAAACGTTACGTTTGAATCTGGCGATTTACTAGGAAGTTAACCCACATAAATCTGAAAAACGTCATCGGACGCGTTTCGACTTCGGATTTTGATTAGTTTAGATATTATACGAGTTATTTTATCTTTTCTAATTGTTTTGTAGTTTACCATCACTCCCGGTATTTATTTTTATGCTTTAACGTATACATTATGTTTTTCACGTTTTTAACCTAATGGAACCCCGGAAACTTGAAATCTTTTTGTGTAAACTTTAGTTATCGTCCATCTCATGTTCATAAGCCAAAAATTTCATTCACCCTCCCTTTCTTGTCATATTTTGGACGCCTAAACCAAACCAAATGCAACCATAAGTCTTGAAATTAATTCAAGAGCATCTTTTATTTGAATTCCTAATGCATGTGATGAATAGTGACACATGAGGAGGTCATTCTCATGCACATTTCCTCAAGCAAGACAAGAACATGTGATCACTTGATCACATGTCTTCCCATTTGACTAATATTCAAAATTAAGACCAAGTATGATGAACCATGACTTAAAAATTGAACCCCATGCTCCTTGTGTGTTTGTTCGGCCGAGCAAGGGTGCACACACACTCTTGTGTGTGTTGGTCACTTGTTACAACAAACCAAGAAAACATTAGGACATCTATTGTCCTATAAATACCCCACTATATCACAACTTAGGGTTTCATATCATTTCCAAAGTCACCAACAAAATGTTTCTTTATATCCCCCCCCCCCTCTTGAAACTCACAGCCAACAAACACCCTTATAGGGTTTTCATATCTTTGATTTCTTGCATAATCCAAGCATACAAGGTTCATTTCTAAGAATATCTAAGGTGGATTAAAGTATTGGTTTTTTGATTTCAAGGGTCTTTCAAGAGTTTATAAACTAGGGTTTCAAGATTTGTTATTGGGTTTTATAGATCTAGTATTTTGGGGTATAGATCTTGTGATTTCTCTACTTGTTCTTCATTCTTGTAAGTGTTATAAATCTTTTCTTGTGGTTTACTTATGTTCTTTCGTATATGTTCAAGATCCATACATCCATATGTTGTGTTTTAATTTTTGAAAGATTATAAAACAAGATTTTATAAATAATGATGTTACTTTGTTTCACTAGTTAAATATTATGTTCTTGGTGAGATGAGAGTTGAATGAGAGTTGCAACAATAGAAATGAAGGGATTAAGTTAGTTTTAGGTGTGGTTTAGTTATGAATGGAGATTAGGCTAGATTAAGCACTATTGTGAAGTTTGGTGTGATTTTTGGAAGCGTTTGTGAAAAATGACGTTGCTGATCCGAAATGGTTTTGAGTGACTTAGGAATATTTTCATTAGGCGTAAAAGTAGTTTTTGGAGAGCTCGTTTTAAATAGATAGTTTTTCAAATATCGCACACTAAAATTGGACATAAAACGGTCAAGTTATAGCCAAATAAAATTTGAAATATTTTTCGGCAAAACCAAATGAATAGTTGCTGATGTGAATAGTAAAATGAGTTTTCGGACACTTTCGAGGTATTTTGAGCTTTTAAAACGCTAGCAAAACATATAGTAACACATATGTATTGATTAATATCATTTAAAGACGTCGTTAGCATATTTTAGGAAAAGTGTTAAGGTTACTAAAAATAGTAAGTTTGGTAAGTTTTAGCAAGATGGACATGGAAGTTAAACGTTAAGATTTTTCTAGTACACTTAAGGAAATTTGGATTAAGCAAATGTATGGGACGGTATTAACGTCCCAAAACTAAAAACTTTTCTAAAATAGAAACTTACTAAAAATAGTAATTTTTGGTTAAACGCTGAAACTTAACGAAAAACTATATGATTTTATTTCGTCATGATTTGATAATCAAACCAAAGCAAACACACATGAATGTCTTTTGGTGATGAACATATTGTGCAATTCTTGGCATACTTTCCGTGTTCCTAAGACGCGTTATTATTCTAGGTCGCGGCTAGATTTCTATATCATCTTTTCTTGCGTGATTATCATTTGCTCATCTTGCTAAGGTGAGTTCATAGCCCCACGTTTTACTATCTTTACTTTACTACCTTGGGGTGAGAAACATTGCTTGTTTTAAACTATGGACACAGTTACTTTACGTTACCTTTTCCTGATTACGTGTTGCCTAAGTAGCGAATAGACCACTAATGCCCGAACTATCATGAACCGTCAATTGCTTAACCGACGGACTGGTTAAGTAAGCGCGAATGTTGTAAGTAGATCTATTGGGACTAATTATCCCTATCCGGGTGAGTAGCGCTCACTACCCACTGGGCTCCCGATAAACGGATATATACCATGTCGGATTTCACTAGGTGATCTTGGTCAGATACCTTTAGGGCAATTAATTCTTGTTTGGCATATAATATGCTTCCTTTTATCTGAGCTTCGGTGTCATGAGCTTAGCGCAACAGTAAATACTTTTTATGTGGAGTTGTATCTGTTATAACTGTCACATGCGTACTGCGAACTTGTGGTCCACTTTTAATTCTAAATTAAAACCTATGAATTCACCAACTTTATGTTGACGTTTTAGCATGTTTTTCTCAGGTGCTTAGCTGTGGATGTCTTTGCTTGCTTTATGGTGTTGCCTTGCATTGGACTAATTTTCAAGAATTATTATTATCTATGTTAACATCGTTGTCAAACTTTGAAACCTTTTATTCGCTTCCGCATATTATCTAAGAACTTGTGTAAAACTTTAACTATTTTAATTAACGCAACGATGTTGGGATATTCAAACGTACCCTTAGAGGTCGTTCTTTGTATCTTGTGTGATGAATCTTATGACGTCACGCCCCTGGACACGTGTTTCCGTCCAGGCCCAGTTTGGGGGTGTGACAAGGACGTATATAAACGAACAAATCGTACAAAAATAGACGAAAACGTAGAAAAATGTTTCATAACGTTAAAATGGACGAAAACGTTCAAAACATACGAAAATGATTGAAAACGTAGGAAAACAAACGACAATTGTCTCAAATGCATGAAAACGGTCATAAATGGATGAAATCGGTCGAAAAGGTTTCAAAACGGTCAAAAACGGTGAAAATCGATCAAAATCGGACGAAAACGGCCGAAATTGGTCGAAAACGGTCAAAATCGGTCGAAACGGTCAAAATCGGTCAAAGACGATGAAAATCGGTCAAAAACGGTCAAAATCGGTCGAAATATATCTAAAACGGTCAAAAACGGACAACAAACGTTAAAAAAAATTAAGGTACCAAACCCGTCTAGACCCGGAACCAACCCATCTAGACCCGACCCATCTAGACCCAAACCCATCTAGACCTATGTTTCCAGAAGACACATCTAGACCCAAACCCATCTAGATTCAAACCCATCTAGACCCATGACCCATCTAGACCCAAACCCATCTAGACCCATGACCCAACCCAACCCATCTATTTTGCCACCTCTAAGCCAAACCTAAGGGACGATGTATGCAATTTACTCTAACTTAAATAAGTTACAAAGAAAGCGAGGGTGTCATAAGGATTAGAAAAGCACTCTATCCGATTAAGAAAAAACTTTGTTTTATTAAATTATCAACAAATAACTTATTTATTTTCGTATAAACATCTACTATGATATTATGCATGCTAATAGGTTTATATAATGGTAGAAGGATACACGCCGTGAGTTATATGATCAAGTGATAAATTAAACTAAAATGAAGGATAGAAAAAAATCATAACCGCATATTTGAGAATTGAGATAACCTATGAGAATATATATGCATCTTCTTTTAAATTTCTACTCCTTAATTAAAATGTGTGGCTGAAATTTATTCTCATTCTTTTCGTTTCAATCTCTTTTCTTACTAGATTTATTCCTTTATACACGGTAAGTTAAAAGATTATATTATGATTTTAATTAGTATGATTTAATATATCTTCCACTCAAATGTAACTGAATTTTATTATTCCCGTCAGAGATATCTTGTGTAATAAACGTCGATGTTGTGCGTGAA
>BQNB010126752.1:0-15918 GCA_026074375.1 Tanacetum coccineum | reverse complement strand
TATGATTATGACTGTTGTACTATGAAGTAATACCCCAGATTAGCTTCCGCTGCTATATGTAAAAATGGGGGTGTTACACTTTTAGTGTTGAGATCCCTAATGTATCCCAAGAGTAAGAAAAATATGCTCAATGAAGAAGAAGTTTTATGCCAGCCTTAGTTATCATAGTATTTGGAATGAAAAAAAATTATTATGAAGAAAAAAAGAGAAAAAAAAAAGAATAAAGAAAAAATAATAAAGTTCGAAGTATAAGGCAAAGTTCTGGCACATGGAATCAAGTATCTGCTATTCACCCTCATTATTATCATGTTTTGCCTCTTTGAGATTTCTATCTAGGTGCTTACACCGCAATGGGCATGTTTATGTGTCTAGTACAAGCGTATGGTAGCGACCTAGATTATGTCTGTGCAATTGAGTGACTTCACAAATACAAAACCCTATCTGAGTGACTCATGTGAATTCAAAAACAAACACTTTCCCTATGTGAGGTGCTCTGTTATATGTCTATGCCTTAAAAGTTATAAAACTGGTAAACACTTGTTAATGCTAAAATGAATTTTTTTTCTCACGTCACGATAAAGACTGTTTATATTAATTTTTCCCTCCTCACTTTAATTGCTTGAGGGCCTAAGCAAACAGCTAAGTTGTGGGAGATTTGATAACGCCTAAATATAACATGTTATTCCCCGGCGGCGTTATTTGCATTTATTTGATCATTTCTCATGAACTTTTGGTACTTAATCAAGTATATTTGCTATTATAGGTTCATGATATGTGTCGTGGAAGAATACGGAAGATTACACGAAGAATTGAAGGTTAAACGAAGAAATAACTCAAACTCAGAGCTTCCCGACACCTGTTCACTGTTTTGGTCATAACTCGGTCATACGAACTTCGTTTTAGTTGATTCAAGCGGCCACGGAAAGAGAATTCAATTATATACAATATGGACAAATGTTCAAGAGCTTAAATTCCCCAAAAACCAAAGGTTTTACAAAGAAGAACAGAACACTTTATGAAGATACACTTAATTCGCGAATCTGGACCTTAATCCATCCACATACATCCCCAACTTGGTCCCCAAGTAATATCTAGCCTATAAATACCCTACTTATGATGCTTTGGACGAAATATCTCTTATCATATCATCACACATACAATTTACAAGAGAAAGATCCAAGAAACTAAAGAAGTACGCCACACTTATCATAAGTGCGCCGCACTTTCCACCATCACCAAGTACGCCGCACAATATTTCTTGTGTGCCGCACTTTCGTTCAAACTTCCCAAAGAAATGGTTAAGTCCCAATAAATGCTGAGTGCATTAACTCCTTAAGTGCGTCGCACAAATAAGTTTGTGCGCCGCACTTCTGCCTGATTTCAGCCTATAAAAGGAAGCCTTGGCTCCCTCATTTTATACATCCACACACACAAACCTCCAATTCATTTAGAACACTTAGAGTGGGTGTTCTTGGTGATTTTGGCTTGACAAACCAAGGATCCAAACACCCCTTCAAACCACCATCACCATCATCGACTACCACCACTATCCACCATCAATTTCCAGATTATAATCCATCCAATGAAGTAGCATTGAAGTGTAATTCGAATCTATAAGCAATTGTGATAGAATTGTTTATAGTTTTCGGGTTTTACTTTGAATATAATATAGTTTTCATTGGGAAAACTTGTGAAATCATCAACATTTGCTCTTGAAGTTGGTATAAATCTTGTTTATCCTTTGAATATGATCTTTACTGAATTCATGATGAATGTTATGTGTTTTGTTACTTATTTGATCATGGAGTAGTCATCTTGTGTTTGTTTGGGCAATATGTGATCTTGGGTATGGAGCATTTGGATATGTATTTATTGAAGTGGTAAAACATATTTTATACAAGAATATTGGCCGAAAGGGTTCTTTTATATATGTGTTTAATCATTCCACTTAATATATTGGTTATAATAACTTATAAAGGCCGAAAGGATTTGTTGTTATTAATCGATATAATCACTAGTTATATTTATTGGCCGAAAGGATTTATAACTTGTGATAACTCTATTTTCTAAAACTTATAAACACTATCCCAAACACATCATTATCTAAGTGATCATTGCCTAAACAAACATACCTTAATCATTTTATTGAATCACCTTTTAATTTATTTCGTTATAATATCCTATATATGCAAGATTTGGTTAATTTGATCCGTGACAATCTTATTAACATCAGCACCTTAATTACAAACTGTGAAAACTTCAATTCCCGTGGAACGACCTGGAATTGCCTAAAGCTATACTATACACGAACGGGTATACTTCCCGAGTGTTGTGTTTTTAGTAAAAATCGGTATTTCTAGTATTATAAATTTAAAGCTTGGAAAACACACATCATTGGGTTTGGAAACCAAAGCATAAAGTTTTAGACCATGTTTCTAAACACAACGGTGCATCAATCACCCTAAAAAAATTAATTATATTGATGCACAAGGCAGATCCAATTCAGTGATGGCTTGGGTCCCCAAAAGAAACTCATTTTCCTATCTAATATGCAGGGCAATCTACAAATGGATTTACAGGATCAAGGAGTAATTGATAGTGGATGCTCAAGGCACATGACAGGGAACATATCCTATCTTACAGACTATAAAGAGATAGATGGAGGATATGTTGCTTTTAGTGAGAACCTCAAAGGAGGGAAAATCACAGGAAAAATGTACCATTAAAACTAGTAATCTAGATTTTGAAAATGTGTATTTTATGAGAGAGTTAAAGTTTAATCTTTTTAGTGTCTCACAAATATGTGATAAAAAGAATAGTGTTCTTTTAATGACATTAAATGTATTGTTTTATCTCTAAACTTTAAGTTAATTGATGAAAGTCAAGTTTTACTTAGAGTTCCTAGAAAGAACATTATGTATAGTGTTGATTTAAAGAACATAGTTCCTAAAGGAGGTTTAACTTGCCTTTTTGCAAAAGCCACATTTGATGAATCTAAACTTTGGCATAGAAGGCCTGGGTCACTTAAATTTTAAAACCATGAATAAATTGGTTAAGGGAAATCTTGTAAGAGGTTTACCTTCCAAACTTTTTGAAAATGATCAAACCTATGTTGCTTGTCAAAAGGAAAAGCAGCACAGAGCCTCTTGTAAGTCCAAAATAGAGAACTTAATCAGTCTTCCTTTACATTTGTTACATATGGACTTATTTGGTCCAACATTTGTAAAAAGTCTTATAAAGGATAATTTATTGCCTATTGTCACAGATGAATAAAGTAATTTAATGGGTTTTCTTTCTAGCTACTAAGGATGAGACTAGTGGCATTCTTAAGTCCTTTATAACTGGGATAGAAAATCTAGTAGATCACAAGGTTAAGGTGATTAGATGTGATAATGGGACTGAGTTCAAAAACAGAAAAATAAATTAGTTTAGTAAAATGAAGGGTATTTTGAGACAATTTAGTATAGCTAGAACTCCTCAACAAAATAGAGTTGCTGAAAGGAGGAATATGACACTAATTGAGGCTGCTAGGACTATGCTAGCTGATTCTAATTTGCCAACTACTTTTTAGGCAGAAGCAATTAATACTGCTTGCTATTAGCAAATAGAGTGTTAGTAGTATAATGCCACATAACCAAAGAACCCCATAAATGAACTTTTTGATGGTAGAACACAAACTTTAAGTTTTATGAGACCATTTGGGTGTCCTGTTACTATTCTTAGTACCATAGATCACTTAGACAAATTTGATGGTAAGGCTGATGAAGGTTTCTTTGTTGGATACTCTTTGAATAGTAAAGCCTTTAGAGTAAGTCGGCAAGTAGAACCCAGGATAGTGGAAGAAAACTTGCATAATAGGTTAGAGTGAGAGTACACTAATGATGTAGGTAGTGGTCCAGATTGGAGATATTTTGTATATTGATCACTAACAATAACAATAATTATGAGCCAATAGTTACAAGACACAGTCTAATTGGTTTGCATGTAACAAAAGCAAGTATAGCAGGTCAAGCTAGAAAGGAGATAGATGCTGTCAAAAATTACATTTTTTCTACCATTAAGGACAGCTGATCCACCATATATCTCAAGAATCCAAAGAGTTCTCATGATGATGGATCCAAACCTTCAAGTGATGATAGAAAGAAGGTTGATGAAGATCCAAGAAAAGAAAGTAAATGTAAAGATCAAGAAACGGAAGATAATGTTAACAATACTAACAATGTTAATACTGTTAGTTCAACTGTTAATGTTGCTGACACAAATAAAGTTAATGCTGTTGGTGGAAAAACAAGCATTGAACTTCCATTTGATTCAAATATGCATGCTTTGGAAGATTATAGCATATTTAACTTCTCAAGAGATGATAAAGATGATGGTGTAGTGGCTGACATGAACAATTTGGATACTACAATCCAAGTCAGTTCTAATCCAACTACAAGAATTCATAAAGATCATCCTCTTGATCAAGTGATTGGAGATTTGAAATCAGCTACACAATAAGAAAGATGTCAAAGAATTTGGAGAACATGGGTTTCTTAGTACTATTCAACAAAGAAACAAACCTAAAGCCCTACAAAACGCTTGTTTGCTTGGCTTTTGTAACACAGGGAAGAACCCAATAAGGTAAATCATGCAATGAAAGGAATCCAAGCTGGATAGAGGCAATGCAGGAAGAGCTTCTAACAATAACAAGTTACAAGAATTTTTATACTTTAGTAGAATTTAACCAAAACGGAAAAAGTTCATAGGCTCTAGCATGGGTTTTTCAAGAATAAAAAGATGGAAAGAAGGAATTGTGATAAGAAATAAAGCAAGATTGGTTTGCTCAAAGCACATACAAGAAGAAGGGAAATTGACTAGATGAATTCTTTTTCCGCCTGTTGCAAGAATTGAACAAATAGGCTATATTTAGCTTATGATCTCACATTTAAAAAATTGTTGTGGTGTATACAAATGGATGTAAAAAAATTGCTTTTCTCTACGGAAGATTGATAAGAGGATGATATATGTCAACCACCAGGATTTAAAGATCCAGACTTTCCTGATAGAGTATACAAGGTTGAAAAAGCACTGTATGGACTACATCAAGCTCCTAGAGCTTGGTATGAAACCTTGTCAACATATCTGTTGGACAATAGGTTTCAAAGAGGGAAAATTGACAAGACCTTATTCATCAAAAGGCATAAAGGTGATATTTTGTTGGTCCAAGTTTATGTGGATGATATCATCTTTGGTTCAACAAAGAAGGAGCTATACAATGCATTTGAGAAGTTGATGCATGAGAAATTTCAGATGAGTTCTATGGGAGAACTTACATTCTTCTTGGGATTACAAGTGCAGCAGAAGAAGGATGGCATATTTATTAGTCAAGATAAATATGTTGTTGAAATTTTAAAGAAATTTGGGTTTACAGAAGTCAAGACTGCAAGCACACCAATGGAAACTCAAAAGCCTCTACTCAAGGATGAAGATGGTAAAGAAGTGGATGTTCATATGTATAGGTCAATGATTGGTTCATTGATGTATCTTACATCTTCAAGACCTGACATCATGTTTGCAGTGTGTGCCTGTGCTAGATACCAAGTCAATCCAAAGGTTTCACATCTTCATGCTGTGAAAAGGATTTTTAGGTACTTAAAAGGTCAACTAAAATTGGGCCTTTGGTATCCAAAAGATTCTCCTTTTGATTTGGTAGCATACACTGATAGTGATTATGCTGGAGCAAGCTTGGATAGAAAGTCTACAACAGGAGGTTGCCAATTTCTTGGATGTAGATTAATATCATGGCAGTGCAAGAAACAGACAGTGGTTGCAAATTCCATAACAGAAGCTGAGTATGTGGCTGCTTTAAGTTGTTGTGGACAAGTGCTTTGGATTTAAAATCAACTACTTGATTATGGGTACAATTTTATGCATACTAAGATCTTTATTTACAATAACAGTACTATTTGCATAATTAAAAATCCTGTTTTTCATTAAAAACAAAGCATATAGAGATCAGACATCATTTTATTAGAGATTGCAATGAAAAGAAATTGATTCAAATGGTCAAAATCCATACTGACAAGAATGTTGTAAATTTGCTTACAAAAGCTTTTGATGTAAGTAGATTTCAATATTTGATTGTTAGTATTGGAATGATGAATCTTTAAAGTCTTTTATCTCTTTATGTTTTTGTAGAGTTTTATATGAATTAGTACTGTTATTTATATCATTAAAAGTTTCCGCTGTTAAGTATAATTAATACTGCTGGTTATACTTAATACTGCTGAGTTACTACTATTAGTTATACTTAATACTGCTAGGTATAATTAATACTGTGATAATTATGAAAATAGTTTTGGCTTGTGTTTTCTTGGTTTTTGGACTAACATTTTGTAGGAAAAGCAAAGAAAAATGTTAAATTGATGATGGAAAAGCTGTTTGGAATGGAATTGGAGTTAATGCTGGTGACTCAAAGTTAATGCTGCTAGGCATAACTTACTACTGTTGGTTCTAAGTTAATGCTAATAGGCATAACTTACTACTGCTGGGTGAAAGTTAATGTTGTTGAGGGTATTTTCATAAATACTTCGATTAAGGGTTTCAATCAGTCATTTAATCGATTTCATACTTTCTTAAACTCTCTAATCATAAACCCTAACTCAATTTTATCATCCATCATCAAAACCCAACACAAATGACGACCCTAAAGTTTGCAGATACTCATAACATGGTCGCATTTTTGTCTAAACCCGAAGAAAGTGATGTGTTTGAACAAATTGTAGATTTTCTTATATTTTCCTTGCATTGAACAATTCTGGTCACTTCAAGAAGTCAAAACTACAAAGAAAAGAGAGCAGGAACAGAGCTGATACAAGAGAATGCAAAGAAGCAAAAGGTGTAAGATGACAAAGAAACAACAGAGCTTAAACAATGTTTGGAAATCATTCCAGATGAAGAAGAGGTAACAATTGATGCTATACCTTTAGCTGTTAAGTCTCCAACTATTGTTGGCTGAAGATTTTATAAAGAAGGAAATAAAAAGCTATTATCAAATAATGAGAGCTGATGGAAATTCTCAAACATACATGATCTTTAGTCAAATGCTTAAAAGTTTTGACAGGCAAGATTTGGAAGATTTGTACAAGTTGGTAAAAGCTAAATATGAGTCAACAAGACCAGTGGAAGACTTAGATTTGTTGTTATGGGGTGATTTGAAAACAATGTTTTAAAACCACATGTAGAAGATAATGTATAGAGGAATCAACATAGATTAGAAAGTGTTGGATTGGAATTTGTATGGACTTCTAATGGAGTACATTCTTTAAGAATGCAACATATGCAGATTTATATGTGGTAGAGAATAAGGTTTATCCCCTTTGCAACCACTTATAATTTCATGATGTTGGAAAAGAAGCTTATAATTGATTATGAAAGGGAAATGGCTTATCAGCTTCTAAATTCATCATAAAACAGCTTAAAAAGTAAAGAAGTGTTTTGAATCATCCTCCGGTGTTTGATGAAGCTTACATGAAGAAACTTGATGATTTTAAAAAAGAATATCAAGTTTAGGGGAGGATTGTTAGGATTAAAAGTCTTCTTGATGTTGTTTTTGAATACAAGCTGCTCTTTTTGTGTAAATGTTGCTCAACTGGAATTAGTAATTAGCTCAGTAGACTTCAAGAAAATAGCTAATAGTTTACTACTGCTAGTACACGAGTTATAACTGCTAGTGAATAATAGTGCTGCCTGAAGAACTTCAAAGAAAATAGTGCTAAGTAGATTTACTACAGCTAGTACAAAGTTAGACTGCTTAGCTAAAGTTAAATGCTAGCTCAGTGAAAATATGCTTGAAGTTACTACTGCTAAGTGAATATCAAGTAAAGCTGCTAGTTAGTACTCTGCTTATATGATATGTATTAAGTAGTTTTATAAAAAGTATTTAATACTTAGGAAAGTATTGTAAGCTGAGTAGGACTCCTTGGTGTATAAAAGGAGGTCCTAAGGCATAGAGTTTGATGTACCATAACCAAACCAAATATACAACTAGACGTATAATTCATAGCTTCAAGGTATTTGTAACTCTTAATGAATTTTAGAGAGTATCTCGTAATTGATTATCATTAAAATATAGAGCTATTTTTTGAATTTGATGTTCATTGAGTTACTGTTCATTGATAATTACTTTAATATTAAGATGTAGATACCGCATAATCTTTAATACATTCAAACAAAGTTTCTACTATAGTTGTGTTAGATTTATCTAATATAACTAATCCTTAAACAAGCTTAAGGAATTCGGTCTATTGAAGTGGGATCAACAAGTGGTATCAAAGCTTGTTAAGAAGCTTTAAAAGAGAAGAACCTGTTTTTATATACAGGATCTTTTTTTTAAAAGATATAGATCAAGATTCTGCACACATGGTGGCTGCATCTAAAGTTTCCATGCTCAAAAAACACTGGTTATAAAGAGATATAAAGGATAAGGATTGAACACTATATCCAGATGATAGACTATGCACTGTGGGAAGTCATAGAGAATGGTGCAACCTGCCAAAACCACAATTGTGGAAGGTGTTGTGACAGTGATGCCTATTACAACTGCTGAAGAAAAGGCTCAGAGAAGATTAGAGGTAAAAGCTAGAAGTGAATTTAAATGATGGGCAATCCAATAAACATCAGTTAAATACTAACTCTAATAAAGGATGTTAAGAAAATATGTTGAAGCTTGAAAGTAATTTGGTGGGAATGCAGCTACAAGAACGACTCAATAGGAATCTCTTAAAAGCGGCAATATGAAAACTCATTGCGAACAAGTTCAGAATGCTTGATCAAACTTTACATAAGGCTTCAAAAGCTTGTGAGTCATTTGGAGCTTTTGGATGAAAAGCTTTCACGAAGAAGATCTAATCAAAAGATATTAAAAATTTTTTGTCACCTGAGTGGGAACACACATGCCGTTGTGTGGAGGATCTAACGCTAATTTGGATACAATGACATGAAGAACTCTACAACAACCTTAAGTTATATAACCAGAAGTTAAAGGATGATCTAGCTCAATTTCCAAGCACAACAAAACATGGCTTTTTTTCCTCTTCAAATAACAACACTAGCGCACAAATGAAGCAGTAAATACTGCTCATGAATTTCTGACTGCTAGCACTCAATTTAATGCTGCTAATAAACTCTAACAAATATTGATAACTTAGTGATGTTTGTTTATTTGTGCATTCTTTGTTATTCAACTCAAATAGTCCTCAACTTGTACAGAGGAACTTGCAACAAATCCATCCAGATGACAATGAAGAGACGGACTTGAGATGCAAAAGCCATGTTGACTATAGGGTTAAAAGGCTTTTGAAGAATACAGGAAGGAAGCTTACTGTTAATGGCAATGAGACTATGGTTTTGATAAGTCCAAAGTGAAGTGCTACAACTGCCACAAGAGGGGACATTTTGCTAGGGAGTGTAGAGCTCCAAGAAATCAAGACAACAAGAACAAGGAAAGCTCAAGAAGGATGGTGCCTATGGAAATAACTACTTCCACAACTTTGGTGTCATTGATGGTCTTGGTGGATAATACTGAAGTGATCAGGCAGAGGAAGCTAATTATGCACTCATGGCCTTTCTCATAATTCAAGTCCTGACCTCAGCAGGTAATCCAATGATTCATTGTTTTCAAATCTTGTTTGAAAACTATTAAATCTCTTAAATCTCAAAATGATCAACTATTAAAAGATTTAAAGAAATTTGAGTTAATGGTTCTAGGTTATAAGACAGGTTTAAAGTCTGTAGAAGAAAAACTTTAAGTTTATAAAGCAAATGAGTCTATTTATTCACAAGATATTAAGGGCTTAAAATTTGAAATTCACATAGGAGAAATAACTATTAGAGAGCTTAGGAAAAATCTTGACATAGTTCAAAAAGAAAAAGATGGCATTCAACTTAATGTATATAAATTTGAACATACATCTAAAAGTTTAAACAAGCTCATAGAGTGTCAGATAGTTGACAATTGCAAGAAAGGTTTAGGCTATGAAAAATTATAATGCATTCCTACCCCCTATACAGGTAAATTTCATGCCCCAACACCTGACTATCTTTTATTGGTTTAGAGGATTGTTAATAAGCCTTAGTTGAGACTGTAAAGCTATGTCTATTGAAGAAAAAAGAGCCTAAGGTAGTTTAGGAAAATGATGATCGACCCTGTATTCAAAGAATAGGTGTCAGATGAGATGGAAGAGGATGTGTCCTCAGGCCTAAAAATTGAAAAGAAAAGAGTTTAGGCCAATGTATGATAAGAAAGATTTTGTCAAATCTAAAACAACAAGAAAAAAACTACTAGGAAAACTGTTAAACAAGTTGAGCAACATAGGCAAAACACTCACAGTCCAAGAGGCAATCAAAGAAATTGGAACAATATGATTTGTTTCAAAAACTAGAAGCAATTTTGAGATATTTAATCAGGCCGTTAATGTGTGTGGAAGCTTTGATCATTTTGCAATTTGATTGCAATTACCATCAAAAACAGTTTAAAATCAAAGGATTATAAAACCAATTTGGAACAAGCTTCCAAAGGGGAATCATTAAAAAACTTTTGCCTAAAAGACCCCCCATGAGCTAAAAATAACTTAGTTCCAAGAGCAGTACTAATGAAGTCTGGTTTAGTATCAGTTAATACTGCTAGACAAGTTAATGCTGCTCACTCAAAAACAACAGTGAATGCTAGACCAATGTCATATCTTTCTAAAATAGCACATTTAATTGTTAAGAGGCCCATTCATAAGAACACAACAATTAAAAACAGTAATATTAATCAAAGGGTTAATACTGTTAGGGGTAAAAATGTTAATACTACTAGGCCAAAAGTAGTAGTTAATGTTGTTATGGAAATATTTTAGCTGTTAAGGCTTCAGCTTGTTGGTTTGGAAACCAAAGAAGCAAAAAGTTTTTAGAACATGTTCTATACCCAAACAATGCACATCATCTAAAAAGGTTTTGATTATGTTGATGCACAAGCAACCAAGTCAGTGATGGATTGGGTCCCCAAAAGAACCATATTTTCTTACCTAATGTGCAGGGCAAATACCACAAATGAATTTACAAAGATCAAGGAGTAATTGATAAAGCTGGATGTCTCAAGGAACATGATAAGGAATATGTCCTAGTCTTACAGACTATGAAGAGATAGATGGAGGATATGTTGCTTTTGAAAGGAACCCCAAAGGAGGGAAAGTCACAGGAAAAGGTACCATTAAATCTGGTAATCTAGATTTTGAAAATGTGTATTTTGAAAGAGAGTTAAAGTTTAATCTCTTTAGTGTCTCACAAAGAGGATAAAAAGTATAGGTTCTTTTTAATGACACAAATGTATTGTTTTATCTCCAAACCTTTAAGTTAATATGATGATAGTCAAGTTTACTAGAGTTCGCTAGAAAGAACAATAAGTATAGTGTTATTTAATGAACATAGTTCCCTAAAGGAGGTTAAAACAAACTAGCCTTTTTGTTAAAAGCCAATACTATAGAATCTAAACTTTGGCATAAAGTCTCGTCACTAAATTTTAAAACCATGAATAACTAGTTAAAAGAAAAAAAATCCTTGTAAATTTTAAACCTTCCAAACTTTTAATATGTTTAAACCTGTGTTTTGCCTGTCAAAAGGAAAGCAGCACAGAGCCTCTTATAAGTCCAAAACAGAGTATTAATCATCTACCCGATACATTTGATGCATATGGACTTGTTTGGTCCCAACATTTAGTAAAAGCCTTATGAATAAAATGTATTGCCTATTTTTCAAAGATGATTATCGCTTAAAAGGTTTACATGGAGTATTCTTTCTAGCTTACTAATGATGAGACAAGTATGGAGCATACCTTAAGTCCTTAATAATTGGGAAAGAAAATCTAGTATATATACAAGATTAAGGTGATTAGAGGTGCTAATGGTACTGAGTTCAAAACAGAGAAATTAATCATATTGTGAATGAAAGGTATTTTGAGACAATTTAGAGTGTAGCTAGAACTCCTTAAACAAAATAGAGTTGTTGAGAGAAAGAAAAGGAACCCTAATAAGAGGGTTGCTAGGACTATGCTAGCAGATCTAAGTTGCAACTACTTTTTGGCATAAGCAGTGAATACAGGCTTGCATGGTGCTAAAATAGAGATTTAAGTAGTTTAAGCCTATAACGGAAAACCCCCATATGAACTTTTTTTTAAGGCAGAACACAACTTTAAGTTTTAAGAGACCCATAAGGGTGTCCTTGTTTCCATTCTCAATACCAAGTCATTTAGGAGCAACTTTTATGGTAAAGCTGATGAAGGTTTCTTTTTTGGAAACTCTTTTAAATAGTAAAGCCTTTTTGGGTATTCAATAGTAGAACAAAATAGTGAAAAAAAACTTGCATATTAGGTTAGTGAGAGTACACCAATCTATAAGAGGTAGTGGACCATATAGCTATTTTGATATTGAATGCACTAACAAGAAACAATGAATTTATGAGCTACATTTTTGCAGTACACAATCTAATGGTTTTGGCAGGTACAAAAGCAAGTGATAATTCGGGCAAGGTCCAAGACTAGAAAAGGACTGAACCTGTCAAGGATTACATTTGCTACCCATTAAAGACTAGCTGATCCACCATATTCTCAAAGAACTAAAGAGTTCTCATGATGAAGGATCCAAACCTTCAAGTTATAATAGAAAGAAGGTTATGAGGATCCAAGAAAAGAATATGAATGAATGATCAAGAGATGAAGAATATGTTAGCAACAAGCAGTATAAATGTTAATGCTGCTGGCACAAATGAGGTTAATGCTGTTGGTGGAAAAATAAGCATTGAACTTTCATTTGATCCAAATATGTCTGCTTTGGAAGATTATAACATATTTGACTTTCTCAAGAGATGATGAAGATGATGGTGCATTTGGCTGACATGAACAATTTGGATACAACAATCTAATTCAGTCCGTATCCAACAACAAGAATTCATAAAGATTCAACCTCTTGAATCAAGTGAATGGATATTTGCAATCAGCTAACACAAACAAGAAAGATGTCAAAATAATTTAGAGTAACATGGTTTTGTTTAGTACTATTCAACAAAGAACAAACATAAAAGACCTTTAAAACTTCTGGTTTGCTTGCTTTTTTATCATAGGAAGAATCCCAAAAAGGTAATTTATGCATTGAAAGATCCAAGCCTGAATAGAGGCTATGCTGGAAGAGCTTCTACAATCAAGTTACAAGAAAAGTTGGAACTTTAGTGGATTGTACCAATAGAAAACGTCTATATGCTCAAAATGGGTTTTCAGGAATAAAAAGGATGAAAGGGGAATTTATGATAAGAAATAAAGCAAGATTGGTTGCTCAAGGGTACACACAAGAAAAAGGATTGACTATGATGAAGTCTTTGGCCCTTGTTGCAAGAATTAAAGAATTAGGCTATTTTTTTTAGCTTATGCTATTTTTTTATCATTTAAAGATTTTGTAGGTGTATCAAATGGATTAAAAAGTGCTTTTCCTCTATAGAGGAAGATGGAAGAAGAGGTGTAAAGTAATGTCAACCACCATGATTGAAGATCACCTTTCCTGATAGAGTATAGCAAGGTTGAAAAGCACTGTAAATGGACTACATACAAGCACCTAGGAGCTTGGTATGAAACCTTGTCAACATATCTGTTGGACAATGGGTTTTAAAGAGGGACAATTGACAAGACCTTATTCATCAAAAGGTACAAAGGTGATATTTTGTTGGTCCAAGTTTATGGATTGATATCATCTTTGGTTCAACAAAGAAGGAGCTATGCATTGCATTTGAGAAGTTGATGCATGCGAAATTTCAGATGAGTTCTATGGGAGAACTTACATTCTATCTATGGATACAAGTGAAGCAGAAGAAGGATGCATAATTTTTTAGTCAAAACAAATATTGATTTTGAAGAAATATTTAAAGAAATTTGGGTTTAAGAAGTCAAGCCTTTGCAGCACACCAAGGAAACTCAAAAGCCCTCTGCTTAAGGATGAAGATGGTGAAGAAGTGGATGTTATATGTATACATAGGTCAATGATTGATTCCATTTGATGGTAACTTACATCTTAAAGACTAACATCATGTTTGAGTGTGGTCTTTGCTAGATACTAAGTCAATCTAAAAGTTTCATCACCATCTTCATGCTGTGAAAAGGATTTTAGAACTTAAAAGGCCAACCAAAATTGGGCCTTGGTATCCAAAAGATTCCCTTTGACTTGGTATCAACACTGATAGTAAATCATATTGCATTCATATATTTACTGGTTGTTTTCGGAAAAGGATTTTTACGTACTTAAAAGGTCAACCAAAATTGGGCCTTTGGTATCCAAAAGATTCTCCTTTTGATTTGGTAGCATACACTGATAGTGATTATGCTGGAGCAAGCTTGGATAGGAAGTCTACAACAGGAGGTTGTCAATTCCTTGGATGTAGATTAATATCATGGCAGTGCAAGAAATAGACAGTGGTTGCAAATTCCACAATAGAAGCTGAATATGTGGCTGCTTCAAGTTGATGTGGATAAGTGCTTTGGATTCAGAATCAACTACTTGATTATGGGTACAATTTTATGCATACCAAGATCTTTATTGATAATAACAGTACTATTTGCATCATTAAAAATCCTATTTTTCATTAAAAACAAAGCATATAGAGATCAGACATCATTTTATTAGAGATTGCAATGAAAAGAAATTGATTCAAATGGTCAAAATCCATACTGACAAGAATGTTGCAGATTTGCTTACAAAAGCTTTTGATGTAAGTAGATTTCAATATTTGATTGTTAGTATTGGAATGATGAATCTTTAAAGTCTTTTATCTCTTTATGTTTTTGTAGAGTTTTGTATGAATTAGTAATGTTATTCATGTCATTAAAAGTTTCTGCTGTTACGTATAATTAATACTGCTGGTTATACTTAATACTGTTGAGTTACAACTGTTAGTTATACTTAATACTGCTAGGTATAATTAATACTGTGATAATTGTGAAAATTGCTATGGCTTGTGTTTTCTTGGTTTTTGGACTAACATTTTGCAGGAAAAGCAAAGAAAAGTGTTAAATTGATGATGGAAAAGCTGTTTAGAATAGAATTGGAGTTAATGCTGGTGACTCAAAATTAATGCTGCTAGGCATAACTTACTACTTCTGGGTTACTACTGGTGGGTGAAAGATAATGTTGTTGAGGGTATTTTCATAAATACTTTGATTAAGGGTTTCAATCGATCCTTTAATCAATTTTACTCTTTCAAATACTCTCTAACTACAAACCCTAACTCAATTTTATCATCCATTATCAAAACCCAACACAAATGGTACATCTAAAGTTTGCGTATACTCATAACATGGTCGCATTTTTGTCTAAACCCGCAGAGAGTGATGGGTTTGAACAAATTGTGGATTTTTTGAATGCACACCCTATAAAGTATGCACTAACCGTTAATCCCACAATATGTATTTCTTGTATTGAACAGTTCTGGTCTACTGTCAAGGCCAAAACTATCAATGGGGAAGTACAGTTGCATGCCCTAGTAGATGGCAAGAAGATAATCATCATTGAATCAATTGTTAGAAGAGATCTTCAACTAGAAGATGCAGAAGGTGTTGATTGTCTATCAAATTCTACCATCTTTGAACAACTTACACTGATGGGGTATGAGAAAATTTCACAAAAGCTAACTTTCTATAAGCCATTCTTTTCCCCACAATGGAAATTTCTGATTCATACTATTCTACAATGTCTAAGTTCAAAGACTACTGCATGGAATGAGTTTAGTAGTACTATGGCATCTGCAATTATCTGTTTGGCTACAAATCAGAAGTTTAACTTTTCAAAATACATTTTTGAAAGTATGATTAGAAACTTGGATAATTTGTCTAGCAAATTTTTGATGTATCTAAGGTTT
>BQNB010126751.1:0-19548 GCA_026074375.1 Tanacetum coccineum | reverse complement strand
TCATTGTTTCTTATAAGAGGAGGTACAACAAAGTTTTATATTAACCAACAGTTATGACGACTTCGGTGTTAATGTGTTACACTCAAGGTTATAAATAGCGTGAGATGTGGCGTGACGGCACGACCAAATCTCATATTTTTGTGTTTTTTAAAGTGTGACTCAAAGTGGTACAAAATATAAAAATATTTATATATTTATATCGAGTAAGGATCCTCTAAAGTTAATTTGAACTTTAAAGGTAAAGTTCCTCACAAAGATAACAACGGAGCCTACTGCGGGACCCATTTTTCTTTAAAGGTAAAATATTTATATATTTACTAACCTTGCGTCTTTACGCCGCCATGACGTTACACTACCTTCCGCCGTTATGGTTCGCTGTTGCTCTAGCTTTTTTGTTGTGTGTGTATTCTAATGAATCCAGATTTAGTACTTGATATTATGCTGACGTGGGAAATTTTTTTTAGTGACTTCAATGTTACTATCTAGAGCTAAAAATGATGTTAAGAATTGGAATAGTGATATACTATGTTTCATCAGGGGCGTAGCCGACTTAACGAAGTTAGTAAAAACTCATGTGATAACTAAACATGGCAATTAAAAATATTATAATACACGGTAAATATTAAAAAGGACCCATATATTATACTATATAACATTTGTTCAAGTTGTGGCAGTACTATTGCGGAGCTGTCGAGTAAGATGATCAGCTTGAAGGAGTGGGTCGGCTTGAGTGCATTGTGAAGCCTCGGCTTGAGCCAACACGGTTCACACGCTGAGCAGATGATTTAGAAGATTAAAAAATGTTTAAAGTTTCTTAGTGGGTTTCATTAGCTGGTAGGGGTGCTCACGGTCCGAAAACCGGACCGGGCCGAAACCGAATTGGTCTAAAACGCCGGACCGAGGACCGGACCGAAATGGTACGGTCTGGCCCGGGTCGGTACGGTCAGGTTCGGTCTTCAGTCCGGTCTGGTCTTACAAGGCATAATCATCAGGTTTTTTGTAAGGACCGACAGGACCGAGGACCGAATGTAACAAAAACCATGGACCGAGGACCAGACCGAAATACGTTCGGTCGGGTCCGGTCGGTCCGGTTTTCTGGTCCGGTCCGGTCGACGGTCCAATATGCTCCGCCCTATTAGCTGGCACTAGGTGCCTATTGGTTTCTGTTGCGGTTGTCGTAAGGGACTTCTACAAGAAGTTTTACATCTCCTTAGATAGTGTACCTAACCGTTGTAGTGTAGTATAGGCAAGACTCGGGGGTTGTTATCGTTCTCTAGAAGAATAGGTTGGGAAGGCTTTATCACGGTCTAACAGAACTCTAGGGATTGAGAGAAGATTATTTTTATGTTTTTATGTTTATAGGAAAGCAGGTAAATAATATATTTGAGATGTTTGTTGGTTTTAGCTATTAAACTAAATAATAAACTACGCTACTGGTGATAACAATATAATCAAAGATTGTGTTTATTTAATCATGTATTACTCCCTAGATTGCTTCTCCTAGTGTTGTTGCTTTGTCACACTTGTGATGATCTATGTAATTATTTCCTAAGTCATGAACAAATTACACGAACCCGCCGTCTATTTAATATTCCGTTAAGGCAACACACAAGTAAGCTTGTATGAAGACTATTACAAGGCCCCTAAGAGTATATTAAATGCATTTGAAATATATTAAGAGTGGATCAACGATATAAGGGGCAAGGTAGTATGAAGACTGTTACCCGATGATATCCTTTCTACACAATCATGTTTTCCTAAACATATTAACATCGATACAAACAAAAGCTGGTTTTCTAAGACCTGACATGCATATTCATCATAAGAAGCAATACCACTAAGATCTACATCCTAGGTTTCATAAAATCATAAATAAACACTGTAGAAGGTTTAGCCAAGCATGTTAAAGATAAAGTAAGAACATACAAGAATCACACAATAAGACATATTGAATGATTAAAATAGTCTTACTTGATTTAAACATGAATTGAAGAGAATACAATAGGGTTTTGAGGCCCTAAAATCGTCCCTAACAGTTGCTAAACGAACTAGGGTTCCTCTCTTTCTTTAACTCTAAAGTTACACACTTAAAACCTTATAAACGGATTTTGTATATATAAGAAAATCGCTATGACAGCGTCGCGTGTTAATCGTGACGTCGTCATGAATAGAATATTCTAGATAATGGGCTGGGTCGTACAATCTGACGCCGTCTGGGGATCTTGTGACGCCGTCTTGAGATGGGTTGTGACGGCATCACGTATAATCTGTGATGCCGTCTCCCGCTTTTGAGTAGAAATTCTTGAGAGATGTTGGTGTAGGTTTGTAGTCTTGGCCGTTTCTTCTCCAAATGAGCCCAAAAGATCTCGTGTATTTCCTCTCATTGGTCATTTTTTTTTTTTCCCTGTTTTTTTTTTTTTTATTTTTTTTCATGTGTGTTTGGTGTTGTTTTTTGTTGTTTTTTTTGCCCCCCAAATGCTGAATACCTGAAAGGATGATAAGTACCTATTTTGGCTAAATCACGATGTAGGAGGTTAAGACGACTCCGAAAAAAGTGTATAAAAATGACACTCATCAAATACCGCCCTACACTTGGGATTTACTTGTCCTCCAACAAATGGCTTTTCTACCTAGACAATAGCAATAAATGAGGTCATTTACCGTACTCTTTAAAAGTATTTACCACACAGCCATCTATACCTTGTAAATAAAAGCATGGTAAAGTATATACAACACCACTCACATAAGTGTTTGAAGATTCTCTCATTTCACCCGGTTAATAAATAACATTTATAACATAAAGTAGGCGAGAACACGTAATTAAAAGCACGAAAAGTATATACTAGCACCTCACATAAGTGTTTGGGATTCTCTCTTTCACTCGGTTGTATAATAAATAATAATATAATGGGGGAAACGAAAAATCAACACTCATTACATGTCATAGCATATAAATTACCCTAGGCTAAGGATCAAACCTCCACCGCTAGGTGCAAGCATTATTCATTACTATCCAATATGTCTTTTAAAGGGTTGTGGGGTGTAAGTGTAAGATAACATATAATAGAAACAGAAACGGATGAGATACATTTAGGTGGCTTTGGGTGAATTTAGAGTGGAAGGGTTAGCTAATTATTTACACGAATACATGCTGGTTTGGTTGCTAAGCCAAGACTCGGATGAAGATATACAAACTCTACACAACTCTACATCAATCTCTTTCTTTTTCTTTTCTATTTTTTTAATAACATAATACATCATAACATGGGGTTTATAACACGTACCCCTACACTTGAGCTTTTACATGCTCGATATTTACAATCTAACTAATGACCTAATTTGAGGTGGATCAAAATAACATGGAGATCATCTAACAAACGTATGGGGGTATTGACTTAACTTTTCTTCCCCATTCTTCCGCGAAATAAATACTACTATGAATCCCAATCGTCCCAAAATAGTATTTACAAGGATAAGGACTTAGCAACCGTGTACTCAAATAATTAACTTGGGTTAAACACAATAATGTACTAAAAATGAGTACATACAAGGTGGGCTAAGGCGATTTGGGTGTAACGATTGGTTTAAGGGTGACAATGCTCTTCATTAATAATCTGGAATCCACCAGAAAATTACGAGAACCGTGAAAAAGGATAGGCTCGGAGGGTTGTACTAGGGGTATCCTGCACTAAAAATGAGTGCATGGCAAGGGTGTGGTGTAGTTATATGATTAGTGTGACCATCATAACAATTACAGGTTTAAAACATGAGTTAATCCTAATGCCTCTTATCAAGCAAATCCTAATACTTACTATGCGGTCTCGGGATGCATCACAAAAACAAGTTCTAGAATTTAATATACTACCGGTACACTCTTATAATCCTAAAGTAACCAATACTAATGTTCCAGAAAAGGTGACAAAACCACGCATACACATCCGTAACGATGGAATAGACACACATGATTGCTCACTCCTTAACTCGAACAAGCTAAAGGTATAATATCTAAGGGCGAACCTCACATTTTTGGGGTAGAATTTGAGGGTTTTTGTGCTGGTAATATAAATTCCTATACATGAGACGCTATTAATACTCGGTTTTCGTCGGTATGTGTCATAAAAAAAATTAATTTGGGTCAAAATTACCTCTTATGCTATGTTTTGATATATTACCCATCATTTTAAGGACAAAGCAAATGGCAAATGCCTCATCAAATCAAGGACAAAAGAAAATTGGCAATGAAGAAAAGTTCTATAAGGCTTATTTTTTCCCCTACACTTAAGTTGAACATTATCCCTAATGTTCTATATAGGTACCCATAAAACGAATAAAAAAGGAAAAGAAAACACGTAAAAGAAACTAGTACTCCCCTGGTTTGCTCAATGATGGAGAAGAAACATGCGATAACTAGTTAAATCGTCCTCTGAGAATCGTCCAATAAAACTTCCTAAGAACTTTCAAGCTTCTTCTCTTTAAATATAACCTGTAATCAAAGACAAAGACAACTATACCAAGCATAAAATGTGCAATTTACAAATATACAATTATGAAATTAGGGTTGACTCAATAAAGCAGTAAAGATAGGATGAGAGAATTGTCAAACTTGTTGGTTTTGCAGGTTTATAACATAATAGTACATATTTTAAATGTTATGTAAGTTTTATTTTCAAAAATAATTAAAATAAGTTTTCTAGAACCTGGGCGTTTGATGCCGTCAGGGAAATCCTGACGCCGTCACAGGTGTCTTGGTGACGACATCGCGTGTAAATCATGATGCCGTCTCCACGTTCTGTGAAAATGAAATTTTTGTTTTTGATGAAAAATTTCCTGCACTTGATTCCATAAGTTAGTTCCTTAAGAAATAGCTGCATAAAACTTGAGATTTGACAATTTACTCATATGACTCGAAACTGACGCGAATTAATCTAAACAATTTATTTAACATGCTTGAACTTGGTTCAAAAACCGGATAGATGCCCCCAATAATTATTATTTGCAAAATACCTTTGATTGAAATTAAAGCAAGGTTAAAAACAATACAAAGCATGATTACAATATAGAGTTCGAACATGATAGAATAAAATGAAAAGAATAAAACACAAGACACTCCTAATGTGCAAGAAAAGTAAAATTGGTTTGCCTCCCAAAAAGCATTTTTCTTTATTTATGAGTCTTGTAGCTAGACTCGAAGTCACACGTTCTTACGTGACTTCTCCTTTGTTGTTCATTATCTCTCTTTCTATTCTCATTAAATGCCTAGTTCCTTTCCTGCCACCTTTGTCTTGCTTGTACTCATCCCCAATGAGTAAGCTTTGATAATAGTGCGTCTTTCCATTGCCAAAGTTTTCTTCATAGGCGAGCGGGGGTATGGAATCTGTGCTTAAACCCATGAGTTGTTTTTGCTTAAATGTCTCCATGGTGTGAGGCGTTTTAAAGGTGATTTTTTGTTGTTCATACCGAATGTGATCGTCCCTTCTTCCTTGTTGTAGACTAGGCCGGTTTCTTCTATGAACGGCTTTCTAAAAATGAATTCCCCTAAACATTCATTAATAACGCTAGAGGCATCTTCTAAGATCATAAAATCATATTTGTAGGTGAAGCTTCCTATGAAAATATTTAGACGTCTTACTCTTTCTACAAAGTTGCTAATTTTATCGGGGTTTGACGGTTTTTGTCTAGATCTAAGCCCATAAGTCATGATCTGATTATATTGACGCCTAGACATGACATTGATTGGTGATTCTAGGTCTATGTAAGCGTGTTTCTTAAAGAAGTAACCAATCATGAAGGAAAATTTGATGTTGTCCAGGCTTCCAGCTCTTATTCTTGCCTTTACCCACGAAGGTCAAGGATTTTTTAACAACCATTCATGATGTGATAATTCTTTCATAGTTGGAAATGGTAATTTCACCTTAGATCCAAAACCTTTCTGGGCAATAGGCCCTATGTTTTTGGAAATTAGACTCGAAATGATTTTCGGAGACGAAAACCTCATACTTTTATCGTCCACGTACTAGTAAGAAGGAGGATTTCAAGATTTAGGTTTATTGGATTGAGGTTACCGTTGCCTCAAAGTTTTATCTTATCACCAGCGTGGTGATTATGTACTTTTAGCTATTACTTTTGATTTAGAACTCTAAGAGAGTTAATGTATATGTAGTTTATGTATCAGAAACTTAGAACCGTTACGGTTGGATGTACTAGCTTTGAAAGCCAATGATGTATCCCTTTTTGGGAAAATTGGTATGCATGTATGTTATTTTTGGCATTGTTATTACGATTGTTATAATTGTTCTCGTTATGAGATATGAAGAGGTGTCATTGTGTATGTTGTACTATGAGTGAATATAGGAGGTCGTGGTTACCCCCGAGGCACTCGACTTGTGTGAGATTGATTTGACTCCCGAGTGTTGAGTGACTTCAATTGGCGAATCTTTTGCATGTGTATGTTACTTGCTTGCATAATCCATGAGTGGGTATTATTTTTTGTACTTGTTGTGACCGTTGACCAAACTGTATCAAATGATATCTTGCAAATTATTGATTTTAAAAATTTAGGGACCACAATAACGAATTTGTGTGTTGGACAATTGTCGTTGTGCGAATTGTACTAATTTCGTTGCATAAACTGTTTGTGTAAACCATGGAAAATGTGTTTTCTAAATTTCATAAACTGACCCTGTGGTGTCAAATAAATCTTCTTTAAAAAAATATATTTTTCTTTTTAAATAATAAGAATGGAAGGTGGTGCTATCTTTTTTTCTTTCTTTTGAACTAATTTGATTTTTACTCTTCGAAATTTTTCTTGGAATTAATTTACGCATGTAGCGTACGGAAAAGAAACGTTTTGACGAGGAAGGACATGATGTCGTTTGGTCCTCAATTATGCATAATTTAGGAAGAACCATGCTATGTCGGATAAATCGTCACCATTAAAATGCTTGATAATTGAGATAAATGTTTGGGTCAAACTTCTGGAAGAATAAATTATTTTTACCCTGCTACGGATTTTATGTGAGTAACCTTACTCCTATTGACTTCATGGAGAGAGTCTCATGTGAGTCATTATAACCGAGTCGTCCTTAAGAGGAAATACCTACGGTATGTCTGGTCAAGCGTGTCTAGAAAGGAGGTGAAGTGCAGTTCATTTAATAAGATAAGTGATATGAAATGTAGTATAACGTGTCAAGACCAAGTATAGTCGGTGTGCTAGTAAGCAATATAGAATTGAGCTACCAAGGGTATAAACCTGATACCGACACTGAGAAGGGATCTTTTGGAGATGTAAAAATTCCTAAGGTGGGTGGAAGCAGAGATGGTTAGTCCCGGGGTTGAAAGAAATGAATTGGGAGAAGACTTCTCCTACATGGATTATGAATGCCTCTTTGATGTATCAACCGATGGCCGTGAAGAAGACACTTTCCCCCAATGGATTAGGGAATGTAAAAGTCGTAAGATCAGATGTCGTCAAGGATTAGAATAAGGCACTAAGCGACACCTGACTTAAGGTTAGTGGTCCTTACTCCTTGACGTAACGACTTAGTGTGCGTATGAAGAAGTGAAAAGATTGGAGATTCCAGCCAAAGGGTAACATCCGCTCCCATCCTAGGGAACCAATCAAAGTAGCTAACGCCTTAAGCCGAACGGTATTGAATTAGGAATGCGCATAGTTATCTCAACTTGATTAGTTGAGTCATCTAGGATTGGATGCGATGTGTTAGGACCGAGTCAACTATGCTAGTCGCGGTGTGGGAACATTAAGATTTTTATTTTTTTGTCAACGAGCAGCTATGTCCAAGATGCCTTGAATTTGATGTCCTTGATTGTTTCAATTTGCTTTCGACAATATGTGGTTTTCAGCGGATTATCGCCGTCGAATATGTGAAAAATTGCTTTAAGATTTTTAACGTGCTATTTACTTTTTAATGTAAGTAATCGCTTATGTCGCTTTGTGAAGCCATGATCTGGCTTAGGACATGATGGAAGGGTAATACTTACCGTGTAGAGAAGGATGATCCGATGGTGCGTCAAGCTCATAGTCCACTTGTCAATTGTTGGTTTTCAACTCGCAAGCTAGACTATGAATTGGCCAAAAAATCTAACCTTGAATTATTTCGAGATCTATTTCCAAGAAAGCTTGGCATCTTGCAAGCCGGGTATAATGAGCAATCTAAACGGTTGGGTATGAACCCGCATGATAAGCATAACTATTGTTGAGGCTTCCTAATAAGTGAGCACGGTTATTTTGCTGAAACTTATAGAAAGCAAGCATGAATGTTGCTAAGCATGGTGGTAAGCTAGGTAGAAATATAAAGTCATTTTGAAATGACTATAGGCGAATATGTGCTTAATTAAATATGTTGATTTTTAATATATTAGGTGTGCTATAATGCGTTTGATGGGGTCGTATGTACATCAAAATGTTTTAGCAACCGGTGGTGCATTATTAAATAAGACAGGAAGGGCGACATGTGTATTTTGGTTTTGAATATTGATGAGTATTTTGATTTGGATGATGATATAAATACATATCGACTTTAATTATTGACGTCTACTAGGTTTTAAAATAGCGACGAATGTTTTAGTTTTGTGTAATATGTGCGTTTTTGTGTCGTTAAAAGATCACAAACTAAGATTCTGGTTGATCTTTCCGTTTATTGTCTTTCGTTGGAAACGACGTGATTTTATTTTTTTTCCCGAATAAGTTCATGGCGTATTTTGTTCTCCTCTCAATAAGAGCATTGTAATTATGGCGAGAGTTTTGGATTTAGTCGAATATGAATTATCGTTTGTTTTGTTGACTTTCCATCCGGAATAGTCAAGACGAGTATTATATCGAGTAATTTGTGCGTTCGATCATGTGAGGCCATTCGACAATGAGGAAGCCGTCTCACCGTAAGAGAAATTAAGACGAGTAAGAAAGGATGAGCACCGGGACGGCGCTCCCTTAAGGTGGGTAGAATGTAACAACCCGAGTTTTATGACACGTAGGACGATCGCGAATTCGACGTCATAATTATTATTTTATAAGTTTGTGAGAACGAACGTCGACATTTTAAATTTTTATTTGTCATGAATAGTTATTTTCGTATTTTATTACGAACGGAAATTTAAAATATTTATTTTTGACGTTTTGCGAGTCACCGTTTGACCGCGTGTTCGTTAATCGTTTTGAGCAACGTAAATTTTTTTGACACATCTCGTTATTATTTTTAAGATCGTAAATTTATTATTTTATGAATGTCGTCTTCTGTTCCTTGTCCTGAGCCGGACTCGCGTTTTAAAATGTACACATTTTATTAAATGTTATAAATTAAATTCATGTGACTGAAAAGAAATTTAGTCACAGGAAGTATAATCCCGAGCCATGATTGTTGTTTTAAATTAAGTAAAAGTATGGCGTGTCAAAAATCAAAACAAGAAAAGAGGGGAGGACTATTTTTGTCAATTGCCTAAACTAGTTTTCTATAAAAGGGAGGCTTACACACACTTATAACTCTTTTTAGAAAATTTTGTGTCCCCACACCCCTTACTCCCCCCCTCCCCCTTTTCTCCTCTTCACCTAGTTCGACCGGTAACCACCACCGGAAAAGTTTTCCGGTCACCAAAAGACCCCCCCCCCCCCCCCGCCCCCCTCCGCCTCCCCCCCCCCCCCTCACTGCCACCCAGTCGCGTCGCCGCCGGCCGCCATCAGCTGGAAAAATTACATGCACCCGATCAACTTATATTTCCGAATCCCTTGTCAATTCCTATGTACCCACCAAAAATATATAACATGCAATGAGTATTTTTGGAGTTAGAGTTCGGGTTAGTTTCAAACATTTTCGGTTTAAATGGGGTGTTTATCGAAGCTAAATAAACGTTATGGAAGCTCGGTTTTAATTAAAAAGTTTATGGTTTTGGTGTTTTGGTTCGGTTCGAGTACGGCTAAGACAAGGGAGGGGCGAATCGGGTCAAGTATTTGTGTGCCGATCTTGCTTATTATAAACTCTTGTAAGTATTTTAAATACTTGTGTTACTTTTGTTTCCGCGATTTAATCGATTTAGAGTTATTGCATGTGATGAAATCTAATTATACTTGCGTCAAATATGCTAGATGATGATATTGGGTGATTGAGAAAATGATTTTGATGGTGTTTTGAAAAGGTAAAAATTCGCGCAGAAAAGTTTGGCCCAGAAAACAAGTGCTCGAAAAATCATAAAAACTTAATTTTTGATTTTAAATATGATAGAGTTCATCCAAATGTACTATTCGGTAATCGAACGTCCCGTAACTACAATATACGAAAAAGTTACGGCGAAAACAAGATTTGAAGAGTCATAAAATTTACAATCGCTATTTTGGCTAATAAACATCTGAATCAATTTTAAATGGAAAATTTTTGAGCACTTTTTTGAGTCCGTTTAAGCCTCCGACAAAGCACGAAAGTCTCCGGGATGAACGTTTTGCATAAATCCTCTTTTTTGGTCAAAGTCACGAAAATATGATATAACGGGTCAAAACCAAAAGTCAAACTTTTGCGTTTTATTAAAAATAAAAGCGACATCAGATTCTTGTAAGGGCATTTTGGTCATTTTCTGTTGAGATTTAAGTCTCCGGCAAAAATTAAAAGTATATCCGGAATGTCGTTTCGCATAAAATCTCTTTTATGTCCGAGTTGTGAAAATATGATTTAGTGGGTCGTTTTGGTCGGGTCAGATTTAAATAAAAAGTATACATATAGTAAAAGTCAAATAAGTCCAACGTTGACTTTTAAAAGTCAACGGGTTGGTATAAGACTTGTAGAATGCTTATTAAAAATAATAAACATTAGTAATATTACAAGTATAACATTTTGAGACTTAACAAATTTTTATAAACGAGGACGTTACTAAAAATAGTAACTTTTATTTTAACGAAGTATGAATTTCCAAAAAGAGAAGGATAATCGTGTAATTGCTAAACAACAGAGTGTGAATAAGATAATAAGTATTAAAATATACTTAGACATTTTGAACTTACTAAAAATGGTAACTTTCCAAAAATAGTAACTTTCCCAAAATAGAAAGTTTTCGATTAGATGGCATATAACATAAATGAAAGAATGATCGTAACTCATTAGCTAAATTTAGATCTAAGGCGCAAGTTGAATTTCTCATCACCACTGTATGAATATATATATAGTATTAAATATATATATGATAATCAAATAATATATATATATATATATATATATATATATATACACACACACACACACACACACATACACACACACACACACACACACACACACACATATATATATATATATATATATAGTATTATATAGTTTTTGCCATGGCGATGTACGCATCGCCGATCGTGCTTTAGAAGTATAAAAATTACGCGACATAATGATAGGTCGTGATCGTTTTGCCGATTGTTCGGGATTGCTTCGACTATTTGATCGCCGTCTTCCATCAAGGTGAGTTCATAGCCTCGCTTTGAATGTTTTAAATGTTTTTAAACCCGCGAGGGGGATACTTGCTGCTTTGAAATTAAATGCAATATGTTGTTGATATTAAAATAAGATTCCAATACTATTGAGTATATGCCCTTTAAATGTGTGGCCGTTAATTTTCTCATCAAATGTAACCTGTAATCAAAGACAAAGACAACTACACCAAGCAAAAAATCGGCAGGATAGATATAAATACAATGAGAGTTTAAGGTTTTGACTCTATGAAAATAGTAAAGATAGGATGAGAGTAATGATGTAATCATAGGTTTATGCAGGTTTACAAAAGAATTACAAATTTTGAATATTGCACATTTTATTTTTCAGAAATACTAAAAAAATTGAATTTTTACATTCCTGGAGACGCAACGCCATCGGGTGTTAATCCTGACCCCGTCTTCAGCGTCTATGAAAAATTCTTCTTCGTTTTTAATGAGAAATTTCCTGCACGTAATTTTATTAGTTAAATTTTAAGAAAGCACTGCATAAAAACCTGGAATTAATCGTTACACTTATATAACTCAAAACTGACGCGAATTAATCTAAACAATTTATTTTAAATGTTTGAATTTGGTTCTTAAAAACCGGATATATTCCCCTACACTTATTTTGTTGCAAAATACATTTGATTGCAAATAAGAAAAAGTTATAAACAAACAAAGCATGATTACAAAATTTATTCAAACATAATAAAACAAATAATAAAGAATTAAAACACACGACACTCCTCAGTGCAAGAAAAATAAACATTGGGTTGCCTCCCAAAAAGCGCTTTTCTTTATTTACGAGTCTTGTAGCTAGACTCGAAGTCACACGTTCAAGTGTCATAGAAGTGGTCCAGGTCGATGATCTCCCTTGGACTTTCTTTCTTGGAAAGCTTTCTAGTGGTGGGGATAGATTGTAGGGTTTTGGTAAACTCTTCTCCGTCTAGATCAATTAGTCTAATCTTGGCATGCCATGTTCCATCTTCGTTTTTGGGTGGTTTGTTCTAGTTTATTAGGTTGTTAATTAAGTCCTCCTATTCCCACATGTTACTCTTAAGGTTTATGGGTATGGATCCTAAAAATTCAACCATTCTTCTAAACACAAGGACATCCTTAAAAGGATTGATCTCAGCATCTCTAGCAATTTCCCATTCTCAGGGAAAATTGCAATCTAAGAAGTCTTTCCTAGCATAGTAAGGGATTTGTGTGTCTACTCCATCTGAGTTAGGGCATGGTTTGTATGATTCCCTTTTTCTAAGCGTGGTCCAATATGGTACTTCATCCTCACCTAAATCAACTCCTTTTACACCGAATACCGACCTAGTGATTCCTTCTCCTACTGCTATCTTGGCCATCCTATAGTCTATAACTACATTGGAGGTTGCAAGGAATCCTCTTCCTACAAGCAAAGGGGTTTCGTTGTCTTTCTTCATTTTGATTACGTAGAAATCATTTAATAGTTTTAGTTTTCCTATGTAGACTTCTACGTCTTTAACAATCCTAATGGGGTAGGATTTGGTTTCGTTGGCTAATCCAAAGATATGGTATGTCTCTTATAATAATCCGATGATAAGCTTTTTGAAGAGGTATAATGGGATTATATTCAAACATGATCCTAAATCAGCTAAGGTGTCGAAAGGCTTTGAGTCCCCTAATCTACAAGGTAGACTGAATAGCTCGGGGTCATCTATCTTGGCAGATTCCTTGGACGAATGCTGATTCATTTTTTCCTAGTTCTAAGCTCTCCATGTATCTATTCAATATTGCGTTATAGATTGGAGCATGAGTTAGGACTTCGAGAACCGGTAGGTTAAGATGCAAATCCTGGAATTCATCTTTAAGAGTTAGTTTGGGTTCTTCTGGTTGTTGCGTTCCAATCCTCATCCTGGGTTGCAGCTGGCTTGTTTAGGAAATGTTTGCCTCCTTAGAACATGTTTTGATAGTATTGATTGAAGTGGAGGGGTGTGATAAGCATTGGGGATCTATGGTAGGGTAAGAACGAGTAGACAAAACTAGAGAGGTATGCAGTTTTGGGTTCTTAACTGTGTTGCTAAGAAGTGATCCTGCCAATCGATCAGTGATGGCCTTCAATATTGTGTCAATTTTTTTGGTCATCTTACTTTGTTGTTGTTTGAAATCAGCTTCAAACTTAGACAATCTAGCGTCTTGAGATGCCATAAAGTTGGATACCAATCCTTCTAGATTTGATTGATTATTAAAACTTCAAGGATTGTTGTTAAATGGATGGTTCGGGATTGAACCGTTATGTTGGAACAGGTTAGGTGGGTGATGTGTTGCAAAAGCTTTAAATTTATAATTCTAGTTTTATCCAAATTCCAACTAACACACTGGTAAAGTATAAACCCTCGTTTATAGTATAGGTTTAGGGTAAGACCAGGTCGTTCCATGAGATTGGTTATTCTTAGAAAGGGTCGATTATATTACGAATGGGTTATCTAATAAACTGTCACGATCTAAAGATAATTGATAACACAAATTCAAGATAATAAAATGATGTTTGTTTAGGGAATGAGAACAAATATAGATAAACTTGGATGGATAATGGGTTCAAGAATTAAAGTATAATCGATTAAAGAAATAGTTAGTTTACTAAAATGATTGTTTATTTATTATAATCAAAAATTCTTTCGACCTTTACTTTTGATTAAAAAAATGCTTTAAGTTCGATTCATGTTTGGAAAGTAGTAATATGGACCTTCTTAACCAAGTTCGTTAGAAATGAGGTTAAGTGGTATGTGCTTAATTACACATACCTTTTACCTTTAAAAATTATCAAACCTCAAACCCTAGGGCCGACTAGAGGGTTTGGGTATATGTTTTTCCAGCAACTTAGAAGACCTAATTCAATCTATAAACATCTTGTAATGGTTTGGTTATCATAACTATCTTGATTCATGTCTTCAATTCCTTTTGTTGATTATGATTTCTCTAGTTTGAGTATGCTTGGCTAATTCATCTAGTATTTATTTGGGAATGATTGAACCTTGTCATTAATTGATTAGATCTTGTTGTTTGTGACAGATTCAATGAGTCTAATTAATTATAGTTTATAATTTTTGTCTCTTATTGCTTCTTGTTGATGAATATGCGTGTTAGGCTTTAGAAAACCAGCTTTTGTCTGTATCGCTGTTGACATATCTAGGGAAACGCGGGTGTGTAGAAAGGATACCATCGATAACAGTCTTTATACTACCTTACCCCTACTATGGTTAATCCCTCTTAAGTGTTTTAATGCGTGTAATGTACTCCTAGGGGCCTTGTAATAGTCTTCATACTACCTTACTTGTGCGTTCCCTAACGAAATATTACATAGATGGCAGATTCGTGTAATTCGTTCATGACCTAGGAAATACTTACACATTACATCGCAAGTGTGACAAAGCAATATGTAGAATTGGATAGCTAGCAAGGAGTAATGCATCCTAGGTAAATACGCTTTATTGTATAATTGTTATATAGTTTATTAGTTTAATTAGCTTAAACCAAAACCTCTCTAAAACCAGAATTTACTCGCTTTTATAAAATATAAAAATACAAAAATAATGTTCCTTCAACCTTTATACCTTTGTAAACATTCTATCCGGCCTTCATATCTATTCCTTTAGAGAACGATAACAACCCCCCGAGTCTTACCTATACTACGCTGCAACGATTAGGTACACTGTCTAGGGGGTTGTAAAACTTCCTGTTAGGACTAAAAGACTTCTTGATGATCTTGAAGTTACTGCTGTTAAGGTTAGAGTTACTGCTATTAGGCATAACTTAGTGCTGCTCATTAACTTTGATGAAACATATGCTAAGTAGTTAGTGCTGCTAGTATAAAGTTAATACTGCTAGTTCACAGTTACTACTGTTAGTATATATTAGTACTGCCAGTACAAAGTTAAGACTGCTCAGTTGAAGTTAATACTGCTAGTACAAAGACTGCATGAGGTTACAACTATTAGTAGAAAGTTACTACTGCTAGTGTAACTTAGTACTGCTAGTAAAGTTAGTACTGCTAGAGTAAAGTTAGTACTACTAGAGTAAAGTTAGTATTGCTGGTGAAGATTGAAGAAAATATTCTAATTAGTTACTACTGCTTGTACACAGTTAATGTTGTTGGTGTATAAGTTACTACTGCTAGTGTTCAGAGTTAATGCTGCTGGTACCAAATTACAACTGCTGAAAAGATTAAGACTGCTGAAAGAGTTTCTACTGTCAAGGGATGGATAAAGATTGCTTATATGATAAGTATGAGATATTTTTAAAAGATACGTATAAGTTATTTGTTTAGAAGATCATGATAACTTAGGAAAATATTGTAAGTCGGTTAGGACTCCTTGGTGTATAAAAGGATGTCATAGGGCATAGAGTTAGATATCTAGAAATTGTTTGTTTTGATATCGATATAGCTTCAAGGTTTTGTAACCCTAACACTATTAAGAGTGTTCGTATTATATTAAGGCTGAAAGTTTGGTAAACTGTTTTGTTATTGATCTTATTCATTACTATTTCATTGAAATTCTTCTTAGTATCATTGACTAGATTCATAGTCTTTGATATTCACAATCAAAGTTTCTATCATAGTTGATTGATTTTAAAATTTTTACCCAATACAACTTAGAAGATCCATTCTAGTGGGATCAACAAGTGGTATCAGAGCATTTGAGAAGCTTTGAATAAGAAGAAACTTTACTACACACAAGATCTACTTCTTCAAGAAGCAATGGATTCCCAATCTACTCAAACCATCAAGCTACCCATACTCCAACCTGGTGAGTATGATCTCTGGAAGATGAGGATGGACTAGTACCTACAGTGCATTGATTACACTCTATGGGAGATAGTAGAGAATGGTAATGCACCCATAGTAACAAAAACTATTGATGGTAAGGAGACTGTTATCCCTCCTACAAGTGTTGAAGAGAAGGTACAAAGAAAGGCAAAGTTGAAGGCAAGAATCACTTTGTAGGTGGCCTTACCTAATGAGCATCGATTAAAGTTCAAATCATACAAGGATGCTAAGACACTGATGCAGGCTATTAAAAACAGATTTGGAGGTAATGTTGCTACAAAGAAAACTCAGAAAAGTCTTCTGAATCAACAATATGAAAACTTTGCTGCAACCAGCACAGAAGTGATTGAGCAAACATATGAAAGGCTTCAAAAGCTAATTAGTCAACTGGAGATGCATGGTGAAGTTATCTCTCAAGAAGACATCAATCAAAAGTTCTTGAGAAGTTTGTCACAAGAATGGACTATGCATACAAATTGTGTGGAGGAACAAACCAGAGATTGAGACATTGAGTTTGGATGACCTCTTCAACAACTTGAAGGCTTATGAATCAGAGGTCAAGGGGACATCTAGCTCAACAACAAACTCACACAATGTAGCCTTTCTGTCCTCAAGCAGCACTAACAGTACAACTAGAGCAGTTAATACTGCTCAGGGTGTTAATACTGCTAGCACTCAGGGTGCTGCTGATAGCTCAACAACTGTTGAAAATTTAAGTGATGCTGTAATTTATTCCTTCTTTGCTAGCCAACCAAGTATTCCACAGCTTGATAATGAAGATCTACAACAAATCCATCCTGATGATCTAGAAGAGATGGACTTGAGGTGGAACATTGCTATGTTGACTATGAGGGCAAGAATATTCCTTAAGAATACTGGTAGGAAACTGGACATGGCCAACAAAGAAAGAATTGGGTTTGACAAGTCCAAGGTGGAGTGTTTCAACTGCCACAAGACAGGACACTTTGCAAGGGAGTGCAGGGCACCCAGGAATCAAGACAGCAGGAACAGGGAGCCTACCAGAAGGACTGTGCCAGTTGAGGAAACTACTTCAAATGCTTTAGTGTCTCAGTGTGATGGATTTGAATATGATTGACGTGACCAAGCAGAATAAGGTCCAACCAATTTTGCTCACATGGTGTAACACCCCCAAACTACGATACGCAGCGGAATACAACATTTGGGGTGCTACTTCATAATACATGCACACGAGTCCCAGTAAACGTTCAAAGATACGTTTATAAAACACAATTTCATTTATTAGAAAGATCAGAGTTACATAGGTCCCAATACCAACGTAGAAATTTATTTCTAAAAGTCACAACACGACTTGATTTCTAAAACATTTATTTAGTTTATGACACTATTTCATCGAGGCACCGTCCTTGATATCCGCGTTCCGCCCATCCAAGCCATCAACAATACCTAACCTGAGATACATGCTTAAAAACGTCAACAAAACATTGAGTGAATCCAAAGAGTTTACAAATAACAGTTAGAACGCATATTTTGTTCAACAAAACATATAACATTGCTCGTAAGACAAGTTATAAAAATATTGATTTCCAACTAGAGCCCATGTACCGAAGCTTAACACATTCATTCCCGTAGGACGAAATTATGTCCGAGAAGTATGCCATTTCTCCTAATACTAACTACAAAATATCCGTTTGACAGGGTGACAACTGATTCAAACCCCGGACAGGGTTGTCAAACCCAATAGATCTATTTAATGCATTAGCGTTCACCATCAACAAGGCAACTAACGGCTACACAGTATAAGACATATACTCAATAGTGAATGGAATCATATTTAGTATCAAAACATATTGCGTTCTCATTTTCAAAGCAAGCAAGTATCCCCTCGCGGGTTTAAAAACATTTAAAACACTTAAAAGCGAGGCTATGAACTCACCTTGATCGAAGCCGAAGATCAAATAATCGAAACAATCCACGGAAAATCAACGAACAAGATCACGACCTATAATTTATGTCGCTCGATTACTATGCCGAAAAGTATAATCAACGATGCGTACATCGTATCAACAAAATTAGATACATAGTATATATATATTCATACATGTGATGAGAAATCCACTTGCGTCTTAGATCCTAAAACCCCACAATATTAGGTTACGATCATTCTTTTATTTATATCTCACATAACTTAATCGAAAACTTCCTATTTTAGGAAACTTTCTATTTTTGGAAAGTTACTATATTCGGAAAGTTACCATTTTTGGTAAATCTCGTTATCCGTTTATATTTATAATAGTATTTAGTTATCTTGTCGAACCTTCGACGCCCAATTAGTCGTTAATTTCTAACAATGGTGAATATTACGAAAAGTTACTATTTTTATACTTTCCATTTTTAGAATCGACCAACGGTCTCAAAAATAATTACTCGCAATAGTGTATCTTCATTTTATCAATAGAAATCACCTTCGCAACGCGTTAGCGTCTATTAAGTCTTCGTTGACTTTTATGTTTGACTTTTCATATAGTATATTTATTTTCTAGGTCTGACCTGGCCAAAACGACCCTCTAAATCATATTTTCACGATTCGGACAAAGAAGAGATTTTATGTAAAACGATATTCCGGACAACTTTTTAGTTTTAGCCGAGACCTGGATCTGGAACAGAAAAGGACCAAAATGCCCTTACAAGAATCTGCTGCAACTTGTATTTTCTATAAAAACGCAGCAGTTTGACCATCAGTTTTGACCTGCTATTTCACATTTTCGTGACTTTGACCAAAAGAAATTTTACGTAAAACATCATTCCGGACAACGTTCGTGTTTCGCCGGAAGGCTGAAACGGACTCAAAAGTGCTCAAAACGCTCGTTCAAAAATCTGGATAGAATATAGTATACTAGCAAAATAGCTGATTGGAAAGTTTATGACTTTCAAATCTTGTTTTCGTCGTAACTTCTTCGTTATTAGGAGTCACGGGGCGTTCGAATTACCGAAACGTACATTAGGACGAACTCTATCATATTTCAACATCAAAAATCAGTTTTTATTGTTTTTTGAACCTCGAAATCTGAGCCAAACTTTCTGCTCGAAATTAGCGTTTACAAAACTCATCGAAACTTCATTTTCACCTCACAACGTCATCAAAATACGCCTAGCTAACCTATCTCTGTCAACTAATTAACCCATTCACAATCTATTCTAACCAATGCAAGTGACGGACCTCATCACATATAATATACGAAATCAAATTAAGAACGAAACAATGAAATAAACAAAACTAGGATACTTACAACAACACACAAGGTGT
>BQNB010126750.1:0-19548 GCA_026074375.1 Tanacetum coccineum | reverse complement strand
TCGTGCATTTATGCCCAAAATAGGTACTTAATCGTTCCTTTTCAGTTATTTAGCATTTGGAGGAAATATACGTGACTTAGGCTCATTTGGAGAAGAAACGGACAAGACTACGGACATACACCAACATCTCTCAAAATTATGTTCTTAGCGGCTGGAGACGGCGTCACAGATTACACGTGATGCCGTCACTACTCTTACCAAGACGCCATCACAAGAATCCACGATGGCATCATAACGCATGACCCAACCCATTATCTAGAATATTCTATTTATGACGGCGTCACGATTAAAACACGACACCGTTATAGTGATTTTCCTATATATATAAATCTGTTTTTAGGGTTTTAAGTGTGAAACTTTAGAGTAAAAGAAAGGGACAAACCCTAGTTCATTTAGTAGCTGTTCGGGATAATTTTAGGGCCTCAAAACCCCCCTATTGTACTCTTTTCAATTCATGTTTTAATCTAGTAAAACTATCTTAATCATTCAATATGTCTTGTTGTGTGATTCTTATTTGTTCTTGCTTTATCTTTAACATGCTTGGCTAAACCTGCTATTGTGTTTATTTATGATTATATAAAACCTAGGATGTAGATCTTAGTGGTGTTGCTTCTTGTGATGAATATGCATGTTAGGTCTTAGAAAACCAGCTTTGGTCTGTATCGTTGTTGATATGTCTAGGAAAACATGATTGTGTAGAAAGGATATCATCGGGTAACTGTCTTCATACTTCCTTGCACCTTATATGGTTGATCAACTCTTAATATATTTCGAATGCATTTAATATACTCTTAGGGGCCTTGTAATAGTCTTCATACTACCTTACTTGTGCGTTGCCTTAACGTAATATTAAATAGACGGCGGGTTTGTGTAATCCGCTCATGACCTAGGAAATACTTACACAGATCATCACAAGTGTGACAAAGCAACAAATCTAGGAGAAGCAATTTAAGGAGTAGTGCATGATTAGGTAAATACATTCTTTTATCATAAAGTTATCACCAATAGTTTAGATTATATTTCGTTTAATTAATTAGTTAAACAAACCAACCTCTCAAACCATTGATTTACCTGCTTTCTATAAAATATAAAAACACAAAAAGAATCTTCTCTCAACCCCTTAAAATTCTGTTAGATCGTGTTCGAGCCTTTCCAACCTATTCCCCTAGAGAACAATAACAACCCTCCAGTCTTGCCCATACTACACTGTAACGATTAGGTACACTGCCTAGGGAGTTGTAAAACTTCATGTTGAAGTCCTACGACACCCACATCAAGTTTTTGGCGTCACTGCATGGGGAATAGTTAGGTTTCGATCATTGTTTAACTTAGTTCTACTCGCTTAGATCCTTTCAAGTGAGAATTTTATTTCCAGTACATTAGCTTTTTCGTAGTCTATCTTTTCTTTGTGTTATTTGTTTCGTAATTCATTGATATCATCAAATAACGTCACATTTTACCATCCTTTATCCCATATATTTTACTGACTTTTATATAATTATTACAAGATATTGGTACTTAATTGCTTAAAGTTTATGATTGCAGTAATTATGGAGTGATTTGTGAAGACGAAGCTAAAAGGCCCAATTTTGGAACTAAAACAAAGACATTTGAAGAAAACTCTATCTGTTACCAAATGCTGTATCCATCAAAGAAGATACGGCTTATCAGAGCCAGCTCATCACAATAATACACGTAAGATCAATTCCCGATTCGGAGTATCACTCTTCACTTATACGCCGTATGCCCATCTGGTCGTCAGTCAAAGATATGAAGTTAATGTGATTGATGGCAATTAATCTTGATTGATTTAATCTTATCGCGAACTCCAAGGAAATTAACCCCATACGCCGTATGCACCTTACTCCATACGGCGTATCAAGGCATTTTTCAGACACTATAAATACGAGACTCAAAAACGAGTTTCAGTGTGCAAAAATTATATTCTTTATACCATACACTCTGAAGTCGAGTTTTCCAAGAGAAAAGGAGCAGCCAAGGTCAAGCACCAACCATAATTCCATAGAAGACATCGTGTAATTCTTACTTTCTTAATCATTCGATTCTTAATTGTTTGATCACGCTTGTAAAATTACAATGATTGTGGGCTAATACCCTCGGGTATTAGCCATGTTAATGAAGATTATAATGTTTGGTTTGTTTTAATCCGGCTTGCTTAATTTATCGTTGTTGTTTAATTATGTTTATCGCCTTATACTTGTTTATGTGCTTGTACATGCGACCTATCATTCAACTGGGTCTAGTGAGACTTAACACGTAATCTAGATGCTGGGATAGCTCTCCATGTTGTGTTTTGTATACCCGGACCAATAGGATCACAAATGACACCCTGTCCTTACCCTTTGATTATGAGCTTAGTTGGACCGGCAGGTGACCCGATAATTGTTCAACCAGTATTGTTCTTAATTAATTGGTATTGATTTGGGTGGTGGACTACCGGTGTATAAAACAACATCAAGCAATAAGTGGGTAAAGTCCCGATGGGCTAGGGTATTAACAGGATCACCACTGCTTTAATTCCCTATGAAAGATTATAATTAGACTATTGCATGCTTTATGCGGATGCGTTAATCGTGACAGGATTGTTCGTATCTAGGTCTTAGGATGAAGAATCGCCTAAGTCTTAAGAATGATATGCCGCCTTGAGATAAGTAGCCATTGCACTAAACAAATAAATCAACATTTAATCGGATTTAACATGGTTAATACAGTTTTCTATTATTTGGATTGTACTGCTTCTTTATCTTGTGATTATTTGCTTTAGTGTTTATTGTGTTTAGAATTAATCTTTGTCACCACCAAACCTGTGCCAGTCTCTCAGGCTGAAAACCCCCTATTTACCACTAGTAAATATGTATAACATAGGTTTAACAAGTAATTAGACTAATCTAGATATATTAAAATACTAATAGAATATTAGGTTACTCTCGCTCTTAGTGTTTGACACCCTACTTACCGCGAAGCTACATCTTGACCTGGTATACTGCCCGTTAAAGTGTTGTCTTTAGGTTTGTCGGCTAAATATAAATGTAAAAATTGATAATCACTTATTATACATCATACGACGACACATGACAAGGTTCGTGGTTTATCCTTTTATGACTGCATGACGGGGAATACGAGTTTTGAACTTCGAATTCTTTTTGGGGTACGGGAAACAATGGAGTGTTTATTAGGCATATGTAATAGTCGTATTTTGTGTTTACTTATCGGTTATTTGTTAAATGTCAGTTTTGTAGATTCTTGCCGTAAATATTGTTTGTTCAATTACTAATACATTGTTTTCTTCTTTACTTAGGCTGTCAAATATAACATTCGAATGGGCATAATGTGAGAAATCAAAGTCTGACTGTGTTTGTGTAGGTGTCGTTCAAATTGTGTTTTGCACCTTCGTATTGATTTTTAAAGTGAGTCATGTATAAAACAACTTGATGTTAGTACGTCCAGCTTAAATTTTATTTTTGCTTACAACTAGCAATCTGATCTGACCCATGGTTGGAATAATCAGTTTTAAAGAATGCACACTTTCTTTAAGGATGAGTTTATTTGTTTCTTTCTGATCTAACGGGTCAAATTCAGTGTTTATTTTTAATGCAAGTTGTATATGAACTTTAAATACTTACATTTGTCACTGAATGTAAATGTTAATACATTGTTTTCGTTTGCGCTTAGGTTGTTGAATGTAGTGTTGGAATGAGGTTGGTGAGACAAACTGAAGTATGATCATGTTTGTGTAAGTGTACGTAAAAATATGTCTTGCACTGTAGTATTATTTTTTAAGTTGGTCATGTATTTAAGAACTTGATGCTAGTATGTGTACGTGGCATTTTATATTTTACTTTTACACCGGGTGCTGTGATGCAAGCCACACTTGGAATATGCTGGTTTGAATGATGCAATATTTCTTTAAGGATATGCGCATCTGTCCTAGTGTGATCCATTAGTTTGTACGCTTTGTAGCGTTTAGTTTTAGTTTAAGTTATGTACGAACTTTAAATCCTTACATTTACCTGTCTACAACTTTCTAACGTAATGCCAGATCAGATACACAATTCATCAACACAATGACCGATGATGTGAGAAATCCAAGTCTAGTCGTGTTTATGTAAGTGTCATTCAAATTGTGTTATGCACTTTCGTCTTGATTTTTAAAGTGAGTATTGTATTTATTTTAAGATATGATGTTTTGAATAGTGCAACATTTTTTTAAGGATTGACGCATTTATCCCAACGATATTCAATGGTTTGTAAGCTTTACGACATTTATTTAGTGTAAGTTGTGTGCAAACTTTAAATCCTTGCATTTACCAGCCTGCAAATTTCTAAGTTTTTTTACTTGTATCCTTTGCGTTTGGAGTATGTGTCACACCCCCAAAATATCACAACGAAAGGTAATTCGGTGGTGCATGACTGAATAATACACAGGCACAAGATAAAGAGAAACACCTCTAAATGAGTCGTTTAAAAATACTCTCGCTGTTACATAAAATTTAAATAAGTTTTAAACAAGCGATCCCAAAAGTATAGCATCAAGATAAGTCATAATTTGATAAAAATACAACGAGAATAATTTGAATGCGGTAAAATCCATGAGATGAGCCATGATGATGATGCAGACTCCAAAGACTTCATAAATGCACTTACGGGATTAAACACCTGCGAATACATGTTTAAAAGTGTCAACATAAAGTTGGTGAGTTCATAGGTTTAATCAAATAGTATTGTGGACCGCAAGGTTTAAAACGTATGACTATTGTAACACTTACAATATCACAGAAAGTAATTACGATTACACTAAGCTCATGACACCGAAGCTAGACAAAGTATGCAAATTAATGCAAGGTAAAGTGCCCGAGTAGGTGGCTAACTCGAGACCACCTAGTATTCTGTCATAGTATACGTCCGTTTGTTGGGTATTTCCGAATAAGGTAAGAAATTAATTACGATTGCACTATGCTTATGACACCGAATCTAGACAAAATATGAAAATTAATGCCAGGTAAAGTGCCTGAGTGGGTGGCCAACCCGAGACCACCTATTATTTCAACATGGTATAAGACCGTTTGTTCGGCATTTCCGAATCAGGTATGAATCACCAATACCCAGACGGGGAATGTCAATCCTAATAGATCTATTTATAACACTCATGCTTATACAAGTAATTAAGGATTCAGGATGGGGCATAGTGGGTTAACGATACTTAAGTTAATCCGTAATCATGTAAAAAGTAAAGTACTTGCGTCCAAACGTAAAACAAAGCAATGCATCTCACCCTAAGATTTTTAAAAGTATTCGTAAAAACGATTAAAGCAGGGCTTTGAAACTCACCTCAAGTATGTTCTTACAACAACGAAAGTTCAGGAAAGTATGAAATGGTGCAACTCCTAACCGCAACCTAAATGATGTATGCATGCTTTAGGTTCATGAAAATGAAATATAAAATGCATATGAGTTCTTTTGACTATTTATCACCTTGACATGTTCGAGTTTAACTTTTAAAGTCAAACTACATTTTTCGTAAAAGTCAACATTTTAATAAAAGTTTCTAACACTTTAAAAAAATAGTTCAACTTTGAATAGTCGTAGGTCGTTACTAATCCTTCTTGTTAAATTCCAAATTTACACTTTTTGCATTTCATATAGTCTATTTATACTTTAGTTATTATTTTCTACAAAACGGATACTATTATTCTAAGAAAATCATTTTAAAGTAGTGCGATAAATAATAAATAAAAACATTAGTCTTCGACACTTTAAAAGTACAGGTTTTGACACTTAAAGCATAAGTTCAGAAAATATATTTATTTCGTCTATTTTTAACAAATCACCGTTTATCCGTTACAAATCCATTTTTAACAATTTTAATCAACTATGTAAAACGTAACCAAGTGTACTATCTATTTTTTCCTTCTACCGATTCTATTCCTATAGCCCACAAATCAACAAATCCACAATCCATAAATCCACTTACGAATCCAATCTTATCCTAAAACTGTATAAATTCATAACACTTCCACAAACCTCAATATCTAAGCATACTATAACCAAATATATATGAGCGAGTATAAATATAAGACTTTTGTAAATATATATTTTTATAAAACAATTATGAGCTTAAAAGTAGACTTTTTATATATATCTTTTATATATAAACGTTTTTAAATGTAGTTTTTATAAATAAATGTGTAGTTTTATAAATGAACAAGTATGGTGATAAATATATGCATCAAATGATGTGAAAAGTATGTAAATGATATGAAATGTATAAAAATATGTAAGAATATATTTACTTACAAGAATGAAGAAAATAGATGAAGATTAACTCAAAAAATATGAATATGTATAACCTAAACTCGATCCAAAACAATCCAAACTAAACCAAATCAAACACCACTAGTATATGTGACCCACGCCTTGAAGATTAAAGAAAATAAACACCCTTTGGTGTTGGTTGTGCGTCGAGCGAACAAAGAAAAGGAGAGGGAGAGAGCAAGAATTTTGTTAAGTGTTTATGTGTGTGTGAAATGAAGGCTAGCTCTCTTTTTATATAGGAATCATGTACATGGGATGCTTAGGTGTGGGGTTCAATCTTGATGCATGAAACAATAAGTTGAGAAATATTGGGGGAAGGACATGGCTAGAAAACAAGAACTATGGTGACCACTTGTACCATGAGCTAGCAACCAAAACAAGACCATATGGTGGTGGGTTGTGGTGGTCGGCCGAGCAAGGGGGGACCAAAGGTTTTTCAAAATTTAAATTTTTATGTAACACATAATATCTAGATATTTGTATTTAGGAGGGAAAATATATACATACATGCAAATGAAAAATGCACTATTTACGTAACTTGTAAAATATACGTACACGACATATAAAAATATGCCCTTAAAGTAGTAACATGCTAGTCATGAGTAGACTATACGTAGTCTAAAGCTGAAACACGTCCGAAGATGTTTTTGCTAAAACGCGGGATAACCTCTCGGTTATACGTTAGATACATTACGTAAATGTAAAAAGTAAAAAATTGTAAGTTAATAGCAAAATATTAACCTAGGAAAATACCGGTTGTCACAGGCTTTCCCCGTTAAAAGAGTTCTGTCCCGAAATCCAGTTGATGGTATTCGGTGGTGAGGTGTCGAAAAACAGGTGTGGATACTTGCTTCGAAACTGGTCTTCGCGTTCCCAGGTGAACTCAGGACCTCTCCTGGAGTTCCATCGTATTTTGATGACCGAAATGCGACTTTGATTTAATCGCTTAACCTCTCGGTCCATGATCTCTACCGGTTCCTCGATGAAATGCAGTTGGTCGTCGATTTGAATCACTTCCAACGGGATGACGCGAGTTTCATCGGACAAACACTTATTCAAATTTGACACATAGAATGTGCTATGAACTTTGCTTAGTTGTCGGGGAAGTTCTAGTCGATAGGATACAGGTCCAACTTTAGCTAACACCTTGAAAGGTCCTATGTATCGCGGGTTTAACTTTCACCATTTTCCAAAATGTATCACACCTTTCCAAGGTGAGACTTTTAACATAACCTTATCTCTCACTTGGAATTCTTGAGGTTTACGCCTCACGTTGGCATAACTCTTTTAACGATCACGAGCCGCATGGATTCGGTTCTTTATCTGAATAATTTTCTTAGTTGTTTCGTGAATGATCTCTAGACTAGTGAGTTGGCTATCTCCAACCTCAGTCAAGCAGATGGGTGAACGGAACTTTAGATCATAAAGTGCCTCAAACGGTGTAGCCTTAAGACTCAAACTCAAATCAAAATAAAAAACAATGATCTCAGATTAAGGTTTTGTGTTTTGAAAATATATTCAAGACCTTATAGATCGATAACACGAATCCAGTTTCATCACAGATCTATGACAAGCTAATCTTGTCTTTCAATATTTGAATTTTAAGAAAGAACTATACCATACATGTTATATTCTATCTTTTATTCATTTCATGAAACACAATCAAGAAAACAAAACCCAAACCTGCCTTAGATCTTGATTAAGACCTTGAAGCTGAAAGGAGAATCACGAACAAAATCATGAGTTGTTTGATTCATATCAGATGACAAAAGGGGTAATGGGTTTTGTGTAATAGATAACGGGGAAAAAAGGCATGAAGTTCGTCACGTGTATCGTTGTGGACTTTATCTTTAAAAGAAGATAAATCTTTTTGTTTTTGACCATTCTCATCAACAAGTTTCATTTTTTCCCATGCTCGTTCAGTCATTAAGTGGATCGACATACATTAGCTTGTATTTTAATTCACTAGATCAATCAAAAATGTCAATCACATATGTAATTTTTAAAGGGGAGAATAGTGAATTAAATGTGATCAATACAGTTCAACTTGGTCTCTCAATGTTTATGAAATGGTCAAAATGGCGTATGTAGACAACACTTCAGACCTCGCTCCTCAATGAAAAGAAAGATTTATGTTTCAGTGCGTTTTTCTTCTTACAAAAGAGAAGTCTTCCTTTTTATAACCAAATAATTTTTTTCTTAATTGATTCTTCAAAATTATTTGAGTTCACCACGGTGGTAAAAGTGTTGTTGAAAATTAATCAGTTTGTGCTTCTACAACAAAATTTTCAACTCAAACAACGACTACAACTCTTTAAATAGAAAACGGGTCAATGTTTGAGGGGAAGAGCGATTTTTAATTTATGTCATCAAACGGGTTTTTTAAATAATGGAAAAGTTTTTTGTATTTGAACGGGGTTACAATTTGAAGGGGAGTTAATTAATTTTAACTCAAAGAGCCAATATTGTCAATAATTAGAAAGTTTAGGGACTTATGTGCAATGTACTACTTGTTTCCTAGATTTATCAAACTACAAGGACTAAATCTGCCAATACCCAAACTTAATTTAACCTTAGGATAATTTAAACCGAAAGTTAAAAGTGCTAGAAACCCCAAGGACCAAAACTGACAACTTGAAACTTAGGAATATAAAAGGGGGTGGTTTGCCATTTATGGTCAAACCTCTGTCTATTCGGTCAAACTAAAACACTCTCACACATTCGCAAACCGCCACCTTTAATTCACCATATCCAGTTCTTGATTATTGTGCTCGTTTCTTCCTAAGGTAATGCTTAAACAATGTTCTACATCATTAGATCTTGCTATATCTTAAAGGAATCATAACAAAACACAGGAAATCGTTTAGAATCACGAGTTAAGTCAAGTTTTTAGTCGATTTTTTTAAATGGTGTATGGAAATGGATTTGGTAACTAGGTTTAGATGCGATTAGGGTTAATGATTACTATTCTATGTATGGATATCTATAGATTAAACACATTTGTGTGATTTGATTGATTTCTCATTCATTTATGATCGAAAACCCGTAAAGTGTTTGGTGTTGTGTTTTATGTGCTGGGATTGGCTCATTAGGGTTAGATGATCATGTTTCTATGTTTGTTTTCCATTCCTAATCAATAGATTGCATGATTTGATGATTTTTGGTAGTTGTTTGACTTTTGGAAAGTCAAAGGTAGTTTGGTGTTATTGAGATAAGTATAAATGCGTTTAGTAGTTGTTTAGAAATCTCCCTTAAATGTCTAAACTCTAGTGCATGCCTCTTAGGTTTCTTAAATGGTTTTTGTGGCTTAAAAATGGTAGTGTAAGGCTTAAGTCTAATGCAATATGAATGATTAGGTTGTTTTAAATATATGCTAGAAGATTGAGAAGAGCTAGGAAGCCTTGGATTGTGTTTTGATTTGCCAAAACAGTTAGAAAATTGAATTTGAAATAGGTGTTCTAAGTAGCGGTTTGCCATGTTATGCTAGATAGTGGTTTGCTTGAAATTCTTCATAGTGGTTTGCTTGAAATTCTAGATAGCGGTTTGCTTGAAATTATAGGTAGCGGTTTGATGGTTATGAATATTTTATTCAAAACAAGGAAATCGCTGTGTGGCAGCGGTTTGGTGGTTTATTTTTTTAATATTAAAATATTTAAACCTCTATTTCGAATTTTTCTAAAATGGCAGTAGTTTGATTAAAATAAATAAAATACTCATAGCGGTTTGGTCAAAGCGGTTTGATTAAAATGAATATACTATTCATAGCGGTTTGGTCACAGCAGTTTGAATAATATGAATAAAATAATCATAGTGGCTTGGTCGAGGCGGTTTGACTTTTATTATATTAATAATAGTTTAATCATGGTGATTTGGTTGTTTGCCTCACTGTGGTTTACTCAAACACTATGTGGCGGTTTGGTAACCTGCTACATGGCGGTTTACCTAAACAACCACATGGCGGTTTGGTAAATTGCTAGGGAGCAGTTTGGGCCAATCTCTTATGATTTGGCCCATTGAGCCCATTAACCACATAAGGCCTATTCCAAAGGCCCAATTACATAACTAACTCCCATCCGGGTATGGTTAACTTGTGATTGAGCTTGATGGATACTTTCAGGACCTTGACTAAGGTTGACCTCTGTTGACTATTGGAGTAACTGAAGCCAATAACCAATGAATCAATGTGAAATATCTCATCAAGCCTGATTTAATCATAACTTAATCAAACATGGAATGGCATGTCAAACACACGGATAACATTCTCGTCTAACATCAAATGTCTACTACTTTGTTGATATTCTTAAGAAGATAAGATGGCTGAAGAGAACGTTCCCACTCCTGCTCCTACAAGAACTAACGAACAGATTCTCCCGTTCAATGCATGGCTTCCGGTTGGAAAGAGCAACTATCTTTTGGATCTTCAAAAACTATAAAAGAATCTCATCTTCTACATTTCAGTTGACATTCTCTAGAACACTAATTTCTTCAGAGCATTTATTGCATCAGCAAATGTTCCTACTATCTACATACAACTGTTCAGGAATACCCTCACACATGATGCAAAGTCTAAGGTATATAGCTTCCAACAGGATGAACAGTAGTTTGCTCTTAATGATGATCTTCTCTGTAAGGCTTTGGAGATTACTCCTGAAGATTCTGATCATCCATTTGTATCACCTCCAGCTGGTGAACATGTGATGGATTTTATGAATGAACTAGGCTACTCAGAAGAGATTCACTTTGTTTCTAAAATGCATGTGAACAACCTTTATCAGTCGTGGAGAGCTATTCTTTCCTTGATCAACCAGTACTTAACTGGCAAGACTTCTAGCAATGACAAGCCCAAGCACCCTGTTCTACAAATGTTGTGGGGTATTGTGACTAGAACTAATGTTGACTATGCTGAAATTTTATGGGAAGAGTTTGTACAAGCGATTCAAATTTTCTTCACTCATCATGCCAATTTGAATAATTCTACCAAGAAGTTAACTCCTCATGTCATTCCTTACTACCAGTTTACAAAGCTTATTATATATTATTTGGGAAGCAGACATAACATTCACAGAAGACCTGAGTCTGCTAATCACATAACAGGAGATGACTTTCTTCTTGGAAATCTTAAGTTTGTTCCCAAAGGTGAAAAGGATGAGGTATTTGAAATGCCCATTCCTAATGTCTAGATTATTGATGCTATTAGGAATTCAAAATACTATCAGCAATACTTGGAAATGATTGCTTGTAAATCTACGGCTAAAGAGGGTGGACAAAAGAAGACAACTCCTGAAGTTGACAAGCCAAAAAAGTCTACACATGTCAAGAAACCAGCACCAGCCAAACAAACAAAGCCTGTGAAAGAAAAATCCACCAAGCCTACTCCCTAAAATAAAGCCAGCAAGGTTAAAGTGAGGAAAGTTTAAAAGGGAAAGAGTTCTCTCCAGCTTGTTGACGAACCTAATGAAGAACCTCAACCAGCTCCTGAACCTCAAATAGAAGATGATGAGTACAATCTACAAAGAGGTATTCAGATGAGTTTGGAATCATTTTAGGCACCTGTCGGTGGAGTAGCTATTCGTGAACCTACCTTAGGTGTCACCCAAAGCCTCCCAGTAGTTGAAGGAAATGGGAAAGGCATTGCTACTGATAAACAGGTTGCACAATCACTTCTGGAATTACAACAACCAAAAGGGAAAAGTATCACGGACCCATACATCTTTCAGAGGAGGGCTCTAGTGATTGAGGAAGCATCTACTGGACCCTTGACTCAACATGAGGATGATACGTCTGCCAATATAGTCCATGATACTCCATCTCCTCAAGATGCTGAAACAGGTGCTAAAGCTAAGATGTCTGACAGTGAGGGTGATATTAAGATCCTGAATGTCGGTGAAGAAAAAGGTAAAGATGTTTCTGACACCATGGATTTAGAGGAAAGAACAGTTGAACTTGATGAAGGCCATGCTAGATCAGACCCTAGTAATACACTCGAGTCTCGACCTCTATCAAATGAAGACCAGGCTATGGTTTACCCCAAATTTCATGAAAGTTTGAAGCATACTACTGAGGAACATGTTTTCTTGGAGAATCCACCAGGCTCATCCGGGACTCTTTCATCGATGAAGAACCTTGATGATGCTTTTACATATGATGATCAGTTCCTGTATGATAAACCAACAGAAGAAGAACCAGGTAAAGCGAATGTGGAAACTGAAGTGGAGTCTGATAACGCCCAAATTATACATGTTTTCGGTGGTGTTATTTATTCATTTATTATCATTTCTCGTAAACTTTCAATACTTAATAGCAGGAAATACTTGCAGGTTCACTTGAAGACATCCTTAAGTGCGCCGTACTTAGAAATTGTGCGAAGTACTTCATAAAATTAAAGAATTAAAGACAATGCATTAACTTCTTAAGTACGCCGCACTTACAAGATTGTGCGCCGCACTTCCTATCTGGCTATGAAGAATGAATGAAGTCATAAATACTACTGCATTAACACCCTAAGTACGCCGCACATATACTTTTATGTGTCACACTTCTTTAATAAACATTAAATTACCTTCGCATCTAATCACCAAGTACGCCACATAATTTATCTTGTGTGCCGCACTTCTCCCCTGAAATCAGCTTATAAATAGAGCCACAAATTCCTTCATACTCATCAACTCCTACAATAATCTCATCCAATCCTTCCTACCCATTCTCCAAGCATAAACACCACGCCTTTTGAAGAATCAAGATTAAACGATCAAGAACGAAGAAGAACACCATCCTAGTTTATTACAATAATGAAGTTTCTTATTGAATCAAGTAATGTTATGAACCACATAGCCATGAGATGCTAAATCTCTAATGACTACTCAGTGAAGTTATGATAATGAATAAGTGTTTAGTATGATTGTGATCTCTTTAATCTCAAGCTTATGATGCACCCCTATTATATATTATCTTATCGGTTTTGCTTATCAACTTAGATTATATAATCATATCGGTATATGTCAAAAGACCCGTTATGATCTATATGGTTTTAAAGATTTGTCTATGATCTTTATCGTCTGTGTCGAGAAATCCACTTTTGTAAATTGATAAAAAAATAAGATTTGATAAAATAAGTGATCTAAATCATTCAAGTGACACGATTGGTCTATTCTACTAATTATAAGTCTTGAGTTAATTAAGTTAATTTGTGAAAACGCTTTCTGATGAGAAACCCTTTTTATGAGTTAAAATATGTGAGGTCTTAATCATTTTCTATACTTATAAATTATTTTCAACTATCCGAGTAGTCATATTTATTATCATTGGTAAAATAAAAGTTATTTTCAAAATTATTAAAGTCTATTTTCTTTCTGATTATTCGAATACTACTCAAATCCCTATGGACGACCTGGTCTTACCTAAAAAGATTATACTACATACGTTGGTTATACTTTCACCCGTGTGTTTCCCTATAATAAAATTGGTATTTTCAGTCATTATAAATTTAAAGCTTTTGAAACACATCAAAGTTTTTAGCGCCGCTGTCGGGGATTTTTAAGTTGTTCTGTAGTCAACTCTTGAAAATTACTTTGACTACCCCTCTTTTTTAAATCACCGTACAGTTTTCTGGCAAACTGACCAAAACAATTTCTCCTTTGGATGCATACACGTGCTTCCAATTCTGAACTTGTTGAACCATTACCTGAACCTGAACGTACCCTGAATCGAAGACTTCGTCGACAAAACAGAAGAGTTCCATACGATCAAAGAAATAATCCACCTCAACACCCGAGAATTGTCTATTCGATAATTCTCTACATCAATTATTTCCATCACTTTCTTGATATTCTTCGAAATTACGATCCAATGGATGATGAACCCATGTGGGCTGCCGACCGTGTTGTCGCTCTGACTCCTAGTTCTGCAATCACTATTCCTGAAACCACAAACTAATTTGCCATTAAAGGTAACCACTTGACGCTCGTCAAAGGAAACCAATTTGATGGTAGAACCAAAACCGATCCTCATAAACACATTCATGAAATCCTCGGAATCTGCGATATTTTTAAATACAAAGATACCAAGAATGAAACTGTCCGCCTAATGATGTTTCCCCTATCACTCACTAGAGAAGCAAAAACATAGCTGGACGAACTAGACGAAGGAACTATCGAAATGTGGGATGAACTTCGAACTCCTTTCATCAACTGATTCTTTCCCCCTGCTCTTTTTGACCAACTCCTTGGAGAAACTCGTGCTTTCTCTCAACATGAAAATGAATCTCTCGAAAATCTTAAACCTACTAAAATAAGCGTAAGATTAGCCGACAGATCATTCCAATACCCTGTTGGAATAGCTGAAAATATGCTCGTTGAAGTTGGTAAATTCACCTTCCCTGCCGATTTCGTTATTCTTGAAATAGAAGAAGATAGCAAAGTTCCTCTCACCTTAGGACGACCCTTTCTTCACACTGATAATGCAGTAATTCAAGTTAAACAAAAACAACTCAATCTTGGAGTTAGAACTGAACGAATGATCTTTAATATCGATTCTGCCATTAAACACTCTTATTCGAACGATGATACATGTTTTAGTATCGATGTTATTGATGAAATCTTAGTAGAAGATTTCGATGCTCTTCTTGACGAAGGAAGCAAAATCCTCCATTCCATCAAGGGAACCGTTCTCGAAGAAGAAATCTTATTTGATTTCGATAAATTCATAGCAATGACTGCCGATGAAATCTATGATTCTGAATCCGACATAGAAGAACCACCATTCGAGAAAATCACCATCAACACGGATTATAAAATCAAAACATCTCTCGAAGAACCTCCTACGGATATCGAACTCAAACCTCTTCCTGATAACTTGGAATATGTATTTTTGGAAGAACCATCTTTCCTTCCTGTAATCATATCATCTCAACTTTCTGCTCAAAAGAAAAGCAAACTTTTATATGTCCTTAAAAAAACATAAGGAAGCATTTTCTTGGAAAACAACAGATATTCCTGGTATCTGCCCATCATTCTACAAGCACAAAATACAACTTTTGGATGACAAGAAACCAGTTGTCCAAAAACAAAGAAGGTTAAATCCAAATATGCAAGAAGTTGTTAAGAAAGAAATTGTGAAACTCTTGGATACCGGTATTATTTATCCAATTACCGATAGTCCTTGGGTTAGTCCTATTCACTGTGTACCAAAGAAATGCGGTATTACAGTAATCACAAACGAAAATGATGAGCTTGTCCCAACAAGAACCGTTATGGGTTGGCGAGTATGCATTGATTATCGTAACCTTAATGAAGCAACCAAAAAAGATCATTTTCCTTTACCATTTATTGATCAAATGCTGGAAAGACTCACAGGAAATAAATATTTCTGTTTCCTCGATGGTTTTTCTGGATATTTTAAAATCCCTATCGATCCTAATGATTAAGAAAAAACAACATTCATATGTCCCTTCGGTACATACGGTTATACGTGAATGCCTTTCGGATTATGTAATGCTCCAACTACATTTCAAAGGTTCATGTTAGCAATCATTCATGACATGATTGAAGAATCCGTCAAAGTATTCATGGACGATTTCTTCGTCTTTGGAAACTCTTTCGACAAATGCCTAAATAATCTCGATAAAATGCTCCAGCGTTGTAAAGATGCTCATCTTGTCCTTAATTGGGAAAAATGTCACTTTATGGTCAAAGAAGGAATTGTACTTGGACATAAGGTGCCTAGCGCAGGACTTGAAGTTGACAAAGCAAAAATCAACGTAATCTCAAAACTTCCACCCCCTACTAACATCAAATGTGTTAGGAGTTTTATAGGACATGCCAGTTTTTACCAAAGATTTATAAAAGATTTCTCAAAAATTGCCGGACCTATAACTAAGCTGCTTGAAAAAGATACTCCGTTCGAATTCAACGTTGAATGTCAAAAAGCATTCGAATTATTAAAAGGGAAACTCACATGTGCTCCTGTGATCGTAAGCCTAAACTAGAATCTTCTGTTTGAACTTATGTGTGATGCAAGTGATTTCGCAGTCGGAGTTGTCTTAGTTCAAAAAGATGGTAAAAACATTCACCCAATCTACTTCGCAAGCAAAACTCTCAATCTAGCTCAACAAAAATACACCGTAACCGAGAAAGAACTTATGGCTGTAGTTGTTGCATTCGATAAATTTAGATCCTATCTTATACTATTAAAAACTATTGTTCACACTGATCACTCAGCTCTTAAACATCTCTTTAAGAAACAATACACAAAACCCCGTCTTATTCGATGGATTTTACTTCTACAAGAATTCGACATAGAGATCAAAGATAAAAAAGGTACAGAAAATGTTGCTGCTGATCACTTATCTAGGATTGACAATAACGAGTCAAGTGATGACAGTGAGGTTGACGACAACTTTCCCAGAGAAACCCTTATGGAAATTAACACCAGAAATGAACCATGGTTCACAGACTTTGCAAACTATTTGGTTGGAGATATTATACCAAAAGGAATGACGTACCAACAAAAGAACAAATTCGTCTCTGACCTCAAACACTACTTATGGGAGGAACCTTATCTTTTCAAAGTATGTTCTGACGGTATGATCAGACGCTGTGTAATCGGACCAGAAACCCAAACCATTTTAGATCAATGTCACCACGGACCAACCGGTGGATATTATGGACCAAACATAACCGCTAAAAAGGTCCTTGATTCAGGATTTTACTGGCCAACAATCATAAAAGAAGCTTATACTCTAGTTTGACTTTGCAAAGCATGCCAAAAGACTAGAAATATATCAAAACGTGATGATATGCCATTAAACAACATTCAAGTGTGTGAGATTTTCGATATTTGAGGTATCGACTTTATGTGGCCATTCCTAAAATTACATAAGTTTGAATACATTCTTTTTGCTATCTATTATGTATCTAAATGGGCCGAAGCTCAAGCTTTGCCAACCAATGATGCTCGAGTAGTTATTACCTTTCTAAAGAAACTATTCTGCTGATTCAGAATGCCTAAAGCTCTAATAAGCGACCGAGGTACTCACTTATGTAACGAGATAATGGAAAAGACTATGAAGATATATGGAGTTAATCACCATTTCTCTACATCGTACCACCCTCAAACAAGTGGTCAAGTTAAGAATACAAACAGAGCCCTTAAAAGAATTCTTGAAAAGACTGTTAAAGACAATCCCACTGTTTGGTCAAGAAAACTTAATGACGCTCTATGGGCTTTTCACACTGCTTACAAAACACCTACCGGTACCACACCCTACAAACTCATATATGGAAAGAACTGACACCTTCCATTTGAAATTGAACACCGTGCATACTGGGCATTTAAGAATTGTAATCCAATCTCATCTCTACTGGTGAAAAATGAATGTTTCAGTTACACGAATTAGATGAACTTAGACATCAAGCCTATGAAAACTCTCAATTATACAAGGCAAGAACAAAATTATGGCACGATAGAAAACTAAGAATGAGAAAAGAATTCAAACATGGAAACAAGGTTCTGCTTTTTCACTCAAAGTATAAATTCAAACAGCCGAAACTCTGATCTCGCTGGCTAGGACCATACGTGGTGAAACATCAATATCCATCCGAATATGTTGAATTATATGGAAAAGATTGAAAAACATTTATTGTTAATGGCCATCGACTCAAACTATATCATAAAGAAGAAGATTAGAATGACCAAAGGGAAGCAGTTACTCCTTTCTTTCCCAAAGAATGAATTCCAGAAGCAGGAGTCTAGCTAATGATTCCCTTAAAAAATTAAGCGCTTTTCGAGAGGCAACCCGTGCTTTACTTAAGTGTGGAGGAGTCCCTCCTTTATTCTTCCATTCGTATCCTTTATTTATTTCCCTAAAAAAACCCAAAAAAATATTTTCTTTTTGTGTGTTTTTGTATATTTACTTTTATGCAGGTAATATAACTTAAAGATTGGAAAATTATGAAGTCTGCTCAAGGATAGCTCTCTCGCAGCTATTTATCTCTATGCCCAAGGAAGTACCGTTTTCCCTCAATTTTCCCTATTTTTATCTCTATTATCAGTTATCACATTGAGGGCAATGTTCAACTTAAGTGTGGAGGGGTGCCAAATAGGAAAAATTAATCATATCCCTCCGTTTTTGCCCTACCAAAAATTTTCTAACTAATCTTATTACAAAATCTAAATAAATATGTTTTCAATATAAAAATGTTCTTAGTAAGGCAAGTCTACCCGGATTGACATTATAACTAGCACAACCTAGTCCACTAAAATGTGAGAAATTTAGCCTTATAAATTCGGGTATCTACCTTTGGTACCTAAGATAATTGATGCCTTCAGCCTGTTCGCGTTAAGGTTTGAATGCAGTTGCAAGTGTCTCATCCGTCGTTACGGTTGTGTATTTGTAATTTGTTGCCTTTTCAGGAACAGTGATATTGGTTGATAATTATATTTGAGTGAGCCGATAATTTAGATTCTCTAAAACTTGTGTTTGATCATCATTTACTAGACCGAAGCCTGATTAATCATATGCTATTAATTCTGCAAGTTACTGTTCTTGCAAGCACTCCCTTTAGTGCTAAGTTAGTGAAATACCTAAGTGAAGAAGTTTAAATTAAAAGATGAAGTTATGTGCCAAGCCTTAGTTATTATTCTAAAAAAAGAAGAAAAATATATATAGTAGTTCAAAGAAATAAAGGCTTAAGTTACGGCACATGAAGATTTGTATATGCTACTATCCAGCATCAGTATCAAGTTCCGCCCTTCGGTCATGTTTATGTGTCAAGTACAAGCATATGGTAGCCGTCTAGATTATGTCTGTGCAATTGAGTGTCTTCACAAAAATATATAAACCCTATCCGAGTGAACTGAGTAATTCTACAAATCAAACACATTCCCCTATGAGGTGCTATATTGTATGTCTATGATTGAAAAATTAACATGAAAAATTAACATGCAAACTCTTTGATTGCTTGAGGGCAAGCAACAGCTAAGTGTGGAGGGATTTGATAACGCCCAAATTATACATGTTTTCGATGGCGTTATTTGTTTATATTTTATCATTTCACGTGAACTTTCAATACTTGATAGCATGTAATATGTACAGGTTCACTTGAAGACATCCCGAGGTCAAACACAACAAAGATCGAGTCTTTATACACTTCGGGAAAACAACATACAAGAAAAGATAAAATCTCAAGCTAAAAAGTGAAAATGTGCGCCGCACTTACC